>WEKX01004994.1:0-12625 GCA_013390025.1 Pitta sordida
GACCCAGAGACTCTCTACTTGTTCGAAGAAGGAATTGTTCTGGAAAACTCTTAATCTGTTGCTTTTTTCTGAATCTCTCCCCCCACTCATTGAAATAAGTGTCTTGTGAAACTAACCTGTAGGATTAGATGCCTGTTTAGACTATGTCTACATGTACCCTGATGTAACTGGGAGATGTCTGCCTTCCATCCACTGCAAGAGAGCAAGGGCTCAATGCCAGCTTTGTCAGCTCAATGTCAGTGAGCTGACAACCACCTTATGAATTTGTACCCCTGTGAAAATACCTACAATCCTGTTTCACTAAGTAGAAAAATGTTGTTAGCTATCACCTACTTCTGGTTTTGACAGTTCCTTATTTTTGGGACCATATTAGTTTTTTCACATCCAGTTAACAAAACTTTTAATAGTTTTAGAGGATGAAATTCAGACTGATAGTCTGAATCCTATCATCGATTCTACAGTACTGAGAAATAAGAGATACACCATGATGTTTTGTGGCCTTCAAGTCTCCCCTTAACCCTTCAGACAAAATAGTCTGTTTTCAACTGTGATCCATTCCACGCACGGAGTGTTGTCAAGAAGTGGTGGTCTTAAACATTCAAGGATGGGATTGAATATGTTGTGAAGGTGGAGAGCTGGTGTTTACATTTATTGTCTTAAAGGAAAACAGTAACAAAATTTTCAGCACAGGCTTGAATTTTATACTCAAAATGTTTTATTAGCTCTACCATGCACGGAAGGGCTCCCATGAGTTTTTTAAAACAAATCTCAGCTGGATTTAATAATACTCTTAAGCATGCCCTTTCATTCTTGGTGACCCAAACAAACAAAGGAGCAAGAAACAAAGCTTACCAAAGTACCTTTGCTTAGTCTTTCTGAGCTTGACAAAGGGTAAAAGTACAGCAAGCACTTTTCTGGTACCTAAACTTTCCAAGTTCAGGTTTTACATCACAAGACAGGGTTAAAATCATCAAATTAAAATAAACATATTTATGAGCCATCTGGTTTCTGAGTCTTTCCAGTTTGTGTTTGCAATCCTGGGTAACTATTAAGTCGTTTTTGTTGCTGTAATTTTCATGTCATTACACGGCTCCAGAAACTGCATGTTTAAGAAAAACACTTTAGAAAACTGTATCCAGAACAGAATTATAAGCACTGGCAGCACTGGAGACATTTGTCATCCTTTCAATCATCCTAACATAGTACTAAAAGTAAATGTGCAAAATCAATTTTTTCTTTTAATATATCCTTAAATTTAAGTTGGACAAAGAGAATTGGATGGTTGTATTACCTATCTCTTTTATAATATGGTAAAGAGAATCAGATTTCCCAGGGCTGGTTTCCAATTCTGCCACAAAATTTTGGTTTGGGAAAAGCTACTCTGTCCTGGTGCTTTGATCCTAGTGCTATTTTGCCTATTTTATCTCCCTTATTTAGATGTGATGAGACATAAAGCAGGTTCTAGTTCCTTGAAATAGATCCAGTGCGCAGATTTTTTTTTTAAGTATAATTAGTGGGAATCTATAACTCAATTTCAGTGGAAATTTTCTTTGAAAAAAAAGTTTATTCTTTCACATTGAATATTAGGTTACTGACCGGTTTTCTAACAACGTTGGCTTTCTCATTGGTGGAGAAAGCGAAAGTGTTCTCCTTGAAGGTGTGGTTTCCTATTGCTTTTCCACAGTGTATCCTCATCTGCTCCTGAGGCATCCCATCACTGATTAATCGATGTAAAACTTCTTTTTGTTTTTCTGGTGACCTGATCGATATTCTTCATGCCAGCTTGGTCATTTGTGACACTGAGCCTATTTTCAGAGTATAGTTTCATATTAGAAAGAAAGAGAATATAGCTGTAATTGCCAGTGTTTCTTTTTCTGTGTGAAAAAAGGTTGATACTATTTCGAAGAAACATGTTTGTAAATGCCGACTTAAAATATACTAATCACCTTCTCTTTTTCAGTTTCCCCATCATTTTAACGGACTTGTGCTCTGAATCTTATCAGTTCTAGGGAGTCAAATTTGGTTTTACAGGTCTTGGAACTTTTCTGACTGTTTTGCCTGCTATGCAAAGCCATTCCCAATTCCCTGCACTTTGTCAGTCCTCCTGCTGCATCACATGTGACTTGATATCCCTTCTACATAGAGGATAAAAGTACCTGGCAATTTGAGCTCAGTGAAGGATGCACTGGTGTCTTTAGGTCTTAAGAAGCACACAACTTGTTTCTCTAGTTCTGTTACTCACACCTGGCATGAGCTTTAAAATAATTTAAGCCAGTTGCCTCATATCTCTATGCCTTTAGTTTCAAAGCCTGAATTCCAAGATGCATTAAGAGGAAGGAATAAGTATATGCAAAGTATAAAGCACACATTTCTCAGGCTAAGTGTGTTTTAGAGGCAGGCATTACTTAGAGCAGCAGAGAATGATGCAAAGAAAACATTTGAAATCTTGGCTGACTAACTGTTTAATACACTGCTTGAATTTCCCATTCCACCTTCTTAACCTCCTTGGAGTGTTTGTTTGACTACTCTCCTCTTCTGGAGTCCAGGAGGCATTGAGAGGTTCAGCTCTTAGGAAGTTCATTTGGGAGTTTCAGCTGGCACTGCAGACTCCATATACTGCTGGAGCACTTGCTGGCAAAGTTGAGATCCCTGCCTTGGAAGCTGGCAAGAATTTCTAGCTGAGAATGTCAAGATGTTTGAAAGGTTTTGGTTTGAAAGATTTAGGTCATTTAGGTCTAGAGCTGACAGGGCTATACTGGAGAGATAATAGTAAGAGTATAATAGAGGGGTTTGTCCACCCTTATTGTAACCTCTTGTTCTTCAGAGGCACATGTCTGGGCACTGCACTGAGCACCTTCAGCCTGCCGGTGTGGAGGTATAGCAGTAGCTATGACTGTCTTCAAAGCCAAACACCAGTCTCCATGTGCCCTCCACACTGCAGCCAGTTCCCTCACAATGCTGTATCAATGAAGCTTGCCGTACTAGTCGTATATGGGGAACTGAGCTGGCTTCCCGTCATGCCTCAGAGTAACTTCAAAACGTAGTCTTCTCTGAGAAAACTCTCTGTAAAAGACAATGAAGCAGAAATTCAGTGTCACAACAGCAATTACTATCTACCCAGCCTTCCAAATACATTGTGATATAAAAGAGATTCTAGCTTGGATACTTCAGATATGGCTGTGTCACTATGGTAGACTGCACGGCATTCAACACAAAATAAGATGACTTCTCATCAAAGCAGTTTCTATATAGAGTAACACATAAATACAGATGTGTACATCTCTTTGCCTGTGTGCATGTGTGTGACTTGGTTGTGTATGCATGTTGTTAATGTAAATCTATAATTAGGTCCTGTTAAAATCATAGTAAATCCTATTGGATTGCTTTTTAATTGTTAAATCAACTAACGATTAAATGTTGCTAAAACCTTCTGCAACCTTATCTTCTGTATTTATATCTTTTGATTCTAATTTGCCTTTCCTTTGTGTGTTTGATTCATGTGGTAAGTAGTAGAGTGAACTCCCAATTCCCTCAGCTGCTCTTCGTAAGGTTGTGCTCCAAGCCCTTCACCTGCTTTGCTGCCCTTCTCTGGACACATTCCAGCACCTCAGTGTCTTTCTTGTAGTGAGAAGCTTCAACATGTTCTTCCAAAAGAATACACTACCTACTGTTGACTGTGCAGTTCCCTCAGAATGCATATGTTTTGCAGGCTCTATCACACTTTCTTTTTACTGCGAGTAAAATGGTGTTCATACTCTGCTTGCAAATGAGAAGTAGGTTTCATTAACCAGGTAGCTGGCTGTTTTGGTCATAGGGATTTTGGAGGGTGCTTGGGATATTTCTGGTATTTACAGTGGCATTTGCAACTTTCTCATGCAGAAGAGTTGAGATTTTTTCAGGGGGAGTTGGTACAGGAAACGTGTTTCAGGATGTGTGATTCTGTGAGAACTCTGGAAGACATTCTGTTGAACACTCTCTCCTCCATTGGGACAATATCTACTGGAGTACCAGGTGGGAACTCTTGACAATCATATACAGCAAAGAGCAGTACTACTCCAATATGTAGTTGATCTTCTCCTGTGGATGATAGTCTACTAATTACAGATGCAATTTCAGAATCTCAGGAGCTGAAAAGGAAAAATGATGTGTTCGATGAGCAGTCCAAGCATGCCCTTAAATGCACGTAAACTGACAGATTGGTGTTTGTGGCCATGGTGAATCAAAGAACTCACCCTTGAACTAGTAGTGCCTTTCTGGATATGAGAAGAGTGTGCACTGAAAGCGTAGGAATTGTGTGGGATTAAAGAACATTTCAGGCAGTGTCTGTGTAAACTGTTATAAACTACATGCCACTGTGAGATGTTTTGTCACCTTGCAAACTATTTTCTGTAAGGGACTCCATGTTGACAAACTGCACTGGGAGCACAGCCACATTTGCTTTAGGACTTGTCATGATTCAGGCTTTTAGTGAGGATGAACAGAGAGGAAAACACCACAAGATCTTGACCTCGTGTTATTTGTTTCCTTCATTGTTCTGGCTGGTGTCCTGGAAGAAAAAAAACCTAAGGCTATCTGCTGTTCATCTAAGCTTGCTCATTTGAGGACTGAGGAATAGAAACCTCATTTTTCATCCTTGTGTGGACAGATCTGGAGGGCTCCTTGTCTGCCTACACCACCTACTGTACTAAGAAACTCTAGCCATAGACCAGCAAGTAGTCAAGCATTGATCTTTAGGAACACTGCGGGGATATGTAATCTCTTTCATAATTCTCTGGTAAAGACCTGGTTAAAGCTGAAAGGAGCTGATGATCTCATACCATTTCCTCTCCTATCACCTTCAGAGACTGGGTGTTCTTCTTGTCATTCCAAAAGAACTTAGTACTTCAGAAGGTAAAGCTGTGGTGGAGCAGGTCTATCCTTCAGCAGCCACAGTGTTTTATGAATTTGCTCTAATTGAACATGTTTGGGTTTTTTCTCTTGAACAAACGTATGAGTTTAAGTTGAGATATCCAGGGAACGCAATATTTATGTGTTCTGTTTGTTTGTAACCAGTGTTTTTTTGTGAACTTGTTTCTTAGGCATATAGGCACTTTCCAGATATGTATATCCAGAAATGCATTCAATTATGTTTCCCCACTGCCTAAAATTGAAAAAAACTTAGGAATGGTGACAGGGGCTCTACCAAATTATTTTTGTTCAAGCACTATTTTGTTTGTTAGTGTTTTTAATCAAATTATCCATGATCTGAAAGGAAGTCAGAAGTTTTTCCAAGAATCTTTGTTTCTTTGCAGATACTCATTCTGGTTTCTTCTATTTGATGTTCTTCAACTGATTTCTCACAGAGATGGTGAGGGGTTTGTGACAGTCTCAGAATGAGAGGCCTTCTTGTCTTAAAATGGGTTAGATCAGTGCTGGTGTGGTGTAGCTAGCAGTCATTTGGGGTTTTACTACTCGCTTTCTTCCATGAAGTTGTCTGAATATATGAACTGAGGGATATTTTCAAAGCAGTTTGTGGGTGTTAAGAGTATCAAAATAGCCGTGATAGTGTTTACAGTGCCAGCCTATTAGAATAATTCATAAAGTTCTCATACCCCGAAGTTCATCCTTGCAGTAATGAGAGACAGTAATATGAGGCCCTCTTCCTTGGCAGGAAAAAAATTCCTAACTTCAACATTTCTATTTTGACATTGTTTCTGAAGGGCTCCTGTAAAGGAAAGTAAGAGCTCTATATTCAAGGACTTCCTATCAGAAGTAAAATAAAAGCCTTCACCTTGGCTTCTTTCCAGTTAGGAAGTGGGGTTTTGTAGCCCAAAGATCTCCTCTCTAATCCACACTTCACACTCTAAGCTACACCTTACTCTTTTGGAAGCCAAAAATAAAATAAAATGAAATGCCAAGGTGCGGAAAGTATTTTCTAGTCATAGTCATTCTGTACAGCACAACTGACGGTGTTCTGTTTCATGTGTTCTGAGGTGGGGAGCATCTGACTATGATCCCCATTGCAATCTAAATTTCTTTACTAAAGGGGAATACAAAAGGAAAAACTGAAATATGCGTGATCACTCTTCTGTTTGCAAAGTCAGTTTGCTACCAAAAATGGAGTGGTACAATTCATAAATCTTAGCTATGTTGTTTTAGGCTATGAGAAAAAACTGTCATGTTTTTTCAACTCAAAGGTGATTTTTTTGGATCAAAAAATAAAGTTCAGGTCTTGGCACAAATTAAAAAGTTGTCTTTGGAAACAAGAAAAAATTTGCCAAAAGGCCATAAGGTTGTCTAAGTCATGCCTGACTTTTAGTCCTTTCAGGAAGTTCTGAATACCAAAGCTGTCCCACTCACTGGAACTCTGTTACACAAAGTTCATTGCTTACAACAGTAATCCCAATTGGAATTTGAAAAAGATTCTGCACCTCTTTCATTGTACTGGCTGTGAGTGGAAGTATTCATACTGGAGAGTCATCTCTCAGATGGCAAATATTTTGAACAGTGTGAATGGGCTTAGCTCTAATCCTTTCCATAAGAGAGCTGTACAAATTTTAGAGGGCTGAACAGACTCACCTTCTTCAGAAGGCCTGGCTCTCATGCATGAAACTGTGGACAATGAAAACATCACTTCTTTTGATGTTCAGCATACCATCAGGGCTCCATCCTTATTAAATTGTCTCACTGTTCAGGAGACTGTTTATGTTGGTGCTGTGATTTGAGTTAGCATCCTAGTCCTGTCTGCAGGGACTGATTTCCTGATGAACATTCCAAGTCTTACCGTTTTTTCCTAAGGTCTCTACTAGTTTACAGTTTTTATTTCGAACAGAACTTTCACCAACCTCATACATAGTCTAGAAAGGGACTTTCTTGACATGCTATTGTAGCCTGTCAGGCCTCATTGACAAAGGATGTCAACTGGGACCTCTAAACCAGTCTCCCATTTCTTTTTGTGCTGTTGCTCTTTAGGAGGATCTTTGTGGCCTCTGCTACACCTCCTTGAGAAACTCTTCCCCCTAGTTGAGACCTTTTCTTTACATTCTTGATTTTTGACCTCCTCAGACTGGAAACGGTGTCTGCGTGCCTCAGTGCTATAATAGTCTTCAGCTTTATCTACACTGATGAGTCTGAGGTTACCTTGTAACTTTGGGCTCCTGCAATTGTTCCATTTTGCCATTGCTTTCCCTAGCTATGCAGAGAGCTGCTCAGCTGCCTACACTGTACTTGTGGCCAAGGCCATGTCAGCGTGGCTTCAGGCAGCTTGTACACCCGAGCACTTCAAGGATAGTGAAAGGACTGGAGAACAAGCCCTATGGGGAGCGACTGCAGGAACTAGAGTTGTTCAGCCTGGATAAGAGGAGACTCAGAGGTGACCTCATTGCTGTTTACAACTACCTGAAGGGAGGTTGCTGTCAGGTGGGTGTGAATCTCTTCTCTCAGGCTGATGACACCAGAACAAGAGGACATGGCCTAAAGCTACACCAGGGGAGTTTTAGGCTGGATGTTAGGAAGAGTTTTTTCACAGAGACAGTGATCTCTCAGTGGAATGGTCTGCCCGGGGAGGTGGTGGAGTCGCCATCCCTGGAGGTGTTTAAGAGAAGACTGGATGAGGAGCTCAGTGACATGGCCAAGGTGGTGGGAGGCTTGGATGGATGGAGCGTGGTGCCCATGGTTCCACATATGTGGCCTGATCCTTGGGTGGAGTGTGCACTTGGGAGGTGGACTAGATGATCCTGTGGGTCCCTTCCAATTCAGAATAACCTTTGAACCTCTGAACTTCCCTTTTTCACACTTTACTTGGCCCATTTTTCCCTCTGGATTGTAGCACACTGTGCCCACATGGAGCTTTCTCAGTCCTTCGTGTGCATTGACTTCTGTGCTCTACTTGTGAAAGGATGTTCTGTGATGATACAAAACTACCAACTACTAGTGCCTCCTCATCCTGGTGTCTCTTTTTGTCTTATGGTCATGGTTTTCTTGTATTTTTAGTTCTCTCTTGATTTTTCAGTGTCTTTAATTCTCTCTTGCCATTAAATCTGTGGCATTTAGGACTAATGTGGTGTGGTTTGTAATTTATTTATGGTGCGTTTTTGTCAATTCTGCTAGACCATGCAAAATAGACTTAATAATAATTCATGTAAACATGTCCATTTCTGGAGAGAGGTTGGACTAGCAGCCTATGGTGCTAAGATAATTTCGGTCATTGAAAGTGGAAAAAAATAAAAGCCATTTTTGTTTTGCTGAGTGTTGGGTTGGAATTTTAAAAAATTGTGAACTGTCTTCCTGTCTGACAATTATATTATGGAGTTGCATCAGATGTTGTTTTATTTCAAAATCTAATTAAATCCATGTTTTTACGCACACATAAAATTGGAAAATTAGTCATTTTAAACAGCTCATCTCTCTCATATTTTATCCTATTTTTCCATCTCTCTTCTCAATTCACATATTTTGATTTAGTCATAACCTATCTTGTGGTGTTACTTCAGAAATCAGTAGATGTTTGACCTAGGGTAGCCTGTATTCTGGTTTTCAGCTTATGGACATGTGCTTAACATTTGCTTTTTTATGGCTCTCTGTTAATTGGCATGACTGAGCTTTATGATACTTGTTTGTCTCTTCTTTAACATGATTTCTATCCACTTCTCTCTACTCAATAAGCAGGAATGTCCTGGGCATTAGGTGGTTAGGGATCAGTGCAGATTAACTTTGGACATAACAACACCCTTGCATCGCTATTGCCTGAGGGACAAGTGGCTGGAGAGTCGTGAAATGGAGAGAGGTTTAGGAGTAATGATTGACAGAAAACTTTATATGAGCCAAAAGTGTGCCCAGGTGGCTAAGAGGGCCATTGGCATCCTGGCCTGTATCAGGAATGGTGTGGTCAGTAGGACTAGGGAGGTTGTTCTTCCCCTGTACTCAGCACTGGTCAGACCACATCTTGGGTACTGTGTCCAGTTCTGAGCTCCCCAGTTTAAGAAGGATGTTGAGCTGCTTGAGAGGGTCCAGAGAAGGGTGACAAGGATGGTGAAAGGGCTGGAGAACAAGCTCAATGGGGAGNCATTTTTCACTGCAGTGATTTACCTAGACATAGTTGAGTGGATGTTATGTAAGCTCTCTTTTCCCCACATATGCTAATTCCTTTGCTGGAGGCTAGTCCAGTGTATTTTCTTGGACTGCATGTAGAAATTATTTAAACTCTGAATTATTTGTACTTTCCTACAACCTGGTATAACCACTGAAGAGTTGATTCAGATATCAGTCTTTTACTTTCATGTCAGAGGTTCTTAACATGTAGCAAACCATTTCACTGCATGACACTGACAATGAAATTCCTTTTGGCCAACTTGAGCCATTTAGTAAGTAGGCCTACTTCTAGACTCTTCCTGTAATGCTTTCCTCTCTCTATTAACTTGTCTAGATATAACACCCAAGTTCTAGGTGGCTGAAATCATAAATAACAATAATATATTTACTGGACAATTTATGGTAAGACATAGTTTAATATCTTAAAAGTACTGTTGTGCATCCCACCTTTTAGCAACTTATGCCTATGAAAACTAAATTTTGACATGGAGCAGTTGGAATCTCTCCTTCTGGAAAGTAATTTGGCAAATATTGAGAGGAGACTTGTGGCAGTACTTCCATATTTTCCTGGCAGTGTTGCAGAGAAATTGTGGAGGATGGAATCTTCCATGCTGCTCCGTATAGCTGCTGCCAAGATACTGGTGGTAGGCATACTGCTGGATAAAATTTAGCAAAAAATTCCTGTATTTATAGTCTCGGATGAAAATATAATTTGAGGAACATAGTACTTTCTTATGAAGGAAAACCACAAGACTACAAGCTGTGATACAGCTGTATAAAACTGATATGTTAACTGGAAAGCTAAATTAAAAGTTGAAATACTTGTATTGTAAGGGAAAAGAAGAATGAAGCAAGTTACTGAGAGAAATAGGTGGGACACTAGGAGGAAAGTTAGCTGTTTGTAAGGTTGAAAGAGCTGCATTTCACTGGTACACAAATTGTAAAGAAGAGTACATAAATGTCAGTGATCAGATGAAATTGTTTCAAATATGATGGCAAAGAATTCTTTTAATTTTTTTTACTATGTTTTGGAAAGCTAGTGGAGTATGTCCTTGTCATAGAAAATCACTGGATGCAGGTGTGATTTTAAATGGGTGGGGGTTTGCAAATTTAGAGTATGGGAAAACTGTAAAGAGTTTAGGAGCTGTAGGAAATGTTCATGTGGAAAATGCCATTATAGT
Source organism: Pitta sordida (assembly GCA_013390025.1). Classification (NCBI taxonomy): domain Eukaryota; kingdom Metazoa; phylum Chordata; class Aves; order Passeriformes; family Pittidae; genus Pitta; species Pitta sordida. Next base: position 10,251 of record WEKX01004994.1, read on the forward strand.
ATCCAAAGAATAAGATGGGTTTAAGACAAATTTTTATTCCATGAAACATTGCTTATTTATGTTTCTATTATTAACTAATCAAACATATTAAAACTTTCCCATTATTTTCTTCAAGATTGTGATCAGGATCCAGCTTGTAATTTTGGTTCCTTTTTACCCTTCTAATGTCAAGAAAATCCTCACTTTCTTTTCATACTGTGATACTTTCAGCATTCTGTGACTTTCTAAAATGAGTGTTACAGCAGAGGTACCACCAGCCGATTTGGTAAGGACTTCTGAGTTCAATCTCTCTAGATTTTTACCCTGTTTAATGCCTGAAGAGGTAGTACTCCTACATTCTTAATGACATTTATTTATTGGGGGACTTTTTCACTCATAAATACAAATCTACTATTAGTGGAACAGTTTGCTTTTTCAGCATGATTATTAAGGACCTTATTTCTATTTAGTAAATATCCATGTCTTTGTGTTCTGTACTACCTATTATTAAGCCATGTACATTCAAATCTCCCAGGTCTAAGGTACCAGTGATGTTATATAGTGTGTCACTGATTCATCTCTTCTCTTACATGGCCTTTCCTTCCTGTACAGGTTTATAATCTCATAGCAGCTTCACTCATGTCTCGAGGGTTTTGAAAAGGTGTGTACCCAGCAGCCAATTACTAAGACAGATACACAAGTTGCTGATTCACTGGATATCTATTAATAATTTGATACTTCTAACCTTACTGAACGACCTCAGATTCTTTTTCTTCTCTGTATTAGAGAGCATGCATCCACTTATTTAATTTATGTACTGTGGTTATTTTACTGCTCATCTATATCTTTGTGGTTATCTGATATTTATCACAGTCATATGAGAACAAAGGCATCAACCATGACTTCTTAAAAAGAGTTGAGGAAGTTTTGTGCATATATCAGCAAAGAAAAGGGTGAGAGGTTAGTAGAAAATGTTTGTAGATTTGAGAGATAATATTTACAGTTATTACACATGTGATCCAGTAAATACTGGAACTGTATCAGCCATTAAGGTGCCTCAAAACACCAGGTGGCTGATCACTACAACCTGTGAACCATAGAAATGAATGTTAATTCTTAATTGATATGAAGAGAATAAATGTTGCTGCTGCATATCACTGTGAAACTGGGCTAATTTTTAAATTACATAATAGAAAACGTTGACTGGAACATAGGGTATTGACTGCTCACTCCTTCATAAAGATAGATTCTTTAAGCAATGATAACAACAGAATAAGATGGCGACCAGTCTGTGGAAAGAAAATATTAGCGACTAAGTAATAGGAGTTTATTTAAGGATAGGAATTACCAAATACACAAAGCCTGTGTTACAGATACTGTGGCAGCATCTACACTAGAGATTAGGCTCATGTCTGGCTTCAGAAGCATCGTGTGATGAGTAGTGACCCATCCTTTCCTTCCCCACCCCTAGGCCTGCTTCTCCCTCACAAAATAAATAGTATCTGATTGATGGGAACAATTTGAAATGGAAGACTTGGAAATAAGGCCATTACCAGCAGTACCCGTTTCTGGAAAAAATGGCACCACCACTATTTCTGGGCCAGGGAGCGAAATCTAGGCAGTTTCCAAGAAAGCAAGGGGCACTGCCCCCCCACTCCACAGGGCGTTAGTCCCACCCCACGGGGAGTGCCAGCACCGCTCCTTGGGAAAGCAGAGGTACTGTGCATGCGCAAACTGGGAAATGCCACCAAAAATCAAGGAGATTTCAGTAAAAAAACCCCCACAAATATCCAAAAAAGCGAAAGCCGAAACGCGAATAATCGAGGTAGGACTGTAATTCCTATCCAAATGCATCTGGGTGCACTTTAATTTACAAAAGTTAAATGACAATCACATTGAAAAAGTTGAGGGCAAAATTCATTCTCTCGTAATTCAGATGAGGATTTACAGTGAATCCCCGCTGCATTGCGACCTCTCCTTTACGACACCACCCATTTGCGAAGCAGTTTTTTCGCAGTCCAGCTTCTGGGATCTGCAACCTTAGCCAGGCAACGCATGCACAGTGCATCTGCTCTGCCGAGGCACGGTGCTGCGGTGCCTGTGGGGCGGGACTCACCCCGCCTTGCGGGGAGGGAGCTCACAATGGCAGCACCGTACCCCCATCCCTGAGCCAGGAAACTGCCCCACAAAAGTGAGGCAAGCGAGGGGAAAACGTGCTGTGTGCTGGGAGGGGGCAGCTGTCTCTGCCCTCTGGGACCGTATGGGCAGTGCTGCCTCTCCCGGGAAGTGTGGATGTTAAAGGGAAGGAAACTGACTTGATCCCCCCTCCGGGGACACCCCTTCCCCACCGCAGAGGAATGGCGAACATGCGTGGTTGCAGCAGCCCGGTTTCCAAG
>WEKX01004995.1:0-20253 GCA_013390025.1 Pitta sordida
TTTTAAAAGCTGTGTGATAGCAACTCTCCGATTAATTCCTTAGGCTACATGTCAGAAGTTTTTTATTACTAGTTAATTTTGTCATTTCCAGGCTTCACAGCTTCATAAGTTTTTGACAGTTGAACAGTTTTAATAATAGCTCCAAATATTTAGAAATGCCAAAATATGTAAAAATAACCTCTCAGAATAGACAGTGAATGAAATAAAGTAACACCAGTAGATTTTCCCAGTTTTGTTTTCTGATGCCATCCTATCAAGCATGGGAAGAAAAGTGACATAGAACCAAAACAGAAGGATAACAAGGCATTCTTTTCCAATAACCAGACCCACGAGAGCTACCTTGGTTACTTCTGGTTACTCTGAATTGTGATGAAAACAGATGCTGTGATGAGACAGCCCTCTGGTCTGCTTTCATTCAAAGGGGAAAACAATGACTCTCATATTTTAATTTCAGTCTGGTAGTTTTACAGGCATATACTAAATAGTAAACAATCATCATGATGTTTATCACCTAGGTAAAATCTTTTCCACAAAACACTCCATGACAGTATGTTGAATGCGTCACGGAAATCAAAGTTACCATTCTCCAGATTACAGATGAGGCAGTGAGTTGTCAAAGGTCACAGAAGAATCCTAAGCAGAGAAATCTAGTTTTCATAGTTACACATTCAAATTATTACCCCATGTCCTATTTCTGCAAATAGACCTACTAATGGGATTCCTTAACACACATATTTCAGTGGTCTCAGATCATATCTCGGGCCATCCCTAAGGGTAAATTGCATTTATCCGTTCATATTGTCTATTTTTTTACAGCACCCTTGCACCACCAGAAGTTTATGCCTCATGGCTCCCTGGCTTTTGAAGAGGTCTTCAAGGTATCTTAGAGGTCACATGGAGAACTGTTCACGAAGCCTAGAAGTGACCACTGACTGCCCAGACTACATGGCATTACCTGCATATTTACCTCCCATGCTGCCACAGCCTCACACTATGCTACTATTTAAAAGTGCTGATGCAGGACACATGAATCCCACCTAAAATAACCTGGTACCAACATATTCTACCTACTGCCCCTGCAATTAGTGTTTCACCATTATGACTTCTCTTATTTATTTGGGCTCAGTACTGAGGTTTCCTAAGAGTCGACAGGGTTAGCAATGTCACTGACCTTCTCATTACAAAGTACAAGTATGCAAATTGTTTCTGCAGTAGCAGAAGGATATCACTGGCCCAGAGTGTAACTGGAATACTGCACAGTGTTATGACACTGCTGAGAAGAAAGGGTACAAGGTGATGCGGTGTGACCTGTGTATGGCAAGTGGAATGTACCACACACCTTAAATTCTGCCATTTTCTCCTCAGCACCTCCCAACACAGCATCAAAGTGCACCAGGCATCTGAGGGTTTTCCTACAGACAGTTCAACTCTGCACACCATCAAGAGTGTGTCTCAGGAGCAATCTCCAGGAGCACTGTGGATAATATTTTACAGGACAGTACGACAGCATAAGAATCTACATCTCCACCTAAGTTTTATCAGATTTGGAACCTTAAAAGCACTTCTGCAAAATACAAAAATATTATTCTTAAATACTGTTAACAAGTCTGCCTGTTGCATGAAATGTGCCTTACTGACATAATTTTCTCTATATATCTGAAGGAGAAACTGATAAAGTGCTACACAACAAAAAAATCTGAAACCATGACCCACCTCTTTCTCAGCATCTTCCAGTTTCTTTTTCTTGCTCTCGGGCATCAAATCATCCAACCAGCTGAGTTCCCTCTTGGTAAAAAAGAAATCCATGAGTTTTCGGACAAATACCAAAGCTAGAACCTGAAAAAATATTAATTCAAAGAATTAGGAAATTAAGTAAGTAAAATGGAGAAATGCACTTGTAGAGGAATACTTTCAAAAGTGCCCAATTTGCATCTAGAGGTTTATTCTTCATTCTTTAATATGAGTAAGCTAACAGTTGATATTCCTTTGTTCAAATAAATTATGGCTTGAAGCATCTAACAATCACTGAGGTCAATAAATATCTTCTATTTTCTATTTCTAGCAAGACAGAAAAGCTCCTCAATGAACAGTCCAATGAACAGTTTCCTTAATGCATTCTTTCTGTAACAGGATTGAGTACTACTCCTTAAACAAAAAATACCTTAAGACAAGAGTTATCATTAAGAGAATATACAGTTGGTCTGTCCACACAGAGTCAAAATAAAGGTTCTATGTCTAATTTTCCCTTACTTAATACATTATGAATTGTCCTTGAACATCGAATCACAGCAATATTGTAATTACCTGCCCACAATTTTTTTTTTCAAAAATAATTACCCTCAAGTGAAAAGGAATTTTTAAAGGAAAGAATTTCATACCATCATAGGAAAGACAATGGCAGCTCTTGAAACCTTTATAATCCAGAGAAGCACAAGACAACTCAGTTGAATTACAGTAAAGAGATGGACCTTTCTAAGTGGAACATGCCTCAGATAAATAAAATCTGGCTGATGCTTTGCAGGCATCCAGAATAACTTTATCCTGTCAAAAAGCTGAAAGAGAAAATTTTCAGTTTGTATCAGAATTACCTGTATGATCATCTATGCTGGTATTCACACAGAGTCTAAGAGATCCTGAATTGAATATCCAAAGAATCTGTCTTGTTATTGTAAAGGCAAAAACAGAATTCAGGAGAACAGTAAAGATTATCTCAGTTCCCATCATGAGCCCTTAATCTGTACCAGTCCAACAGCAGCAACCAACCTCACTGTCTCTCCCACTGAGATACCAGAGTAAGAATGAGAATCATAGTATGTAATTACATACTTGGTCAGACATACTTCTTCACTTCCTTTCAATCTTAAGACATCTGTCACCCTAGATATTTCTATTGCAGATGTGCTGAGACATTGAATTCTGCTGAATTACATTCTGTGTAGTCATACTCCAGGAAATATCCTGTTCATACTGCATAGTATGTTATACACAAAGAAGAAGTGCATATTCCCAACAGGATCCAGAGTTCCCACCAGCCTCTATTCAGTTTGATTCACATCTACTTTGAAGCTGACTTTGCCTAATATTAAGAGTTCATAAATCTTTGTATTATTTTCAAGTAACTACCATACTGCCTTTGTAATACATTCTAAACTTCTGTTTTTCAATAACTGAGCTCTGCCTCCTTTAGCACCTAAAATGCTGATCGCGGACTGATCTTGCCAGTCTTTTATTTCCTGTGAATGAACATTTTTTTTTCTTTTACTTCACCAGACGCTTTATTCCAGGCTGTTTTCCTTTTCCATGTCTTACTTTATTCACAAAACCAGAAACATAAAAGAAAAATGGAATACTAGAAAGCTGGTGGTTAATGGTGCTGTGTCCAGTTGGAGGCTGGTCACTAGTGGGGTGCCTCAGGGTTCAGTGTTGGGACCTGTCCTGTTCAATATCTTTATTGATGATCTGGACGAAGGGATGGAGTCTATTATTAGCAAGTTTGCGGATGACACCAAGCTGGGGATAAATGTTGATCTGGAGGAAGGTAGGANACTGCGTCAGGGGAGATTTAGACTGGACATTAGAAGGAACTTTTTCACAGAGAGGGTGATCTCTCAGTGGAATGGGCTGCCCAAGGAGGTGGTGGAGTCCCTGTCCCTAGAGGTCTTTAAGAAAAGGTTGGATGATGCACTTGGTGGCATGACCTAGATATTAGGGTAGTGTGTTATAGGTAGGATGGTGTGTTGGTAGCAGGATGGCAACAGGTTAGGTAAGAGGTTTGGCTAGGTTAGGTAATAGGTGATAGGTTGGACTTGATGACCTCTATGGTCTTTTCCAACCTTACTGACTCTGTGATTCTGTGAAAGCTGACTGCCATGCTGCTAGGAACATATGTAAGAAGCTCCTATTTTTCAGACCTATTTGGCTCCATACTGACCAGAGACTTGCCATGGCATGGTCGTGATGGTGATACACCATTTCTCCCTGCATGGATGAGCAATGATATAGTCACACAGCCTTCAGGAACGTCAAGTTTCAGAAATCTTATTGAGCACATGCAAACTGCATTTTTTAAAGGCTTATAATTTGGCCAGATTTGAGCAAATTTCTTTTCCACAGAAACAGCAAAAGCACATCCTCCCACAAAAGCCATCTTATCAAATCTCAATTCCTCGTCCCAGCTTGGGGAGGGAGAAAAGGAGGGGGATGCTATCACTTTTCCAAGTAAAGATAGCCAGATTTTAGTATGCTTTAAAGACACTCCTCAATAGTGTACTTTCTCAAACCCCTGCTCTGGGAAACAGCTGAACCATATTAAACTGAAATATTTAAACCTCAGTAAAAGCCAAACTATACTTCTGAGAATATCAACCCAAATGAGAAGAGCTAGGCAGAGTTGTAAAAGAAGAATCTCTGAATACAGACCACCAGTCCAAAAAAAAAATGTTCCCAGCTTTGCCTGTAGATAGAGACATAAAAAAAGCTACACACTTTCAACTTGCAACCAAAAAAATTAAATATAATGAAAGAAACAATCAGACATTTTCTTTGCTTTTTATATTTGACAGCCATTTGCATAGCATAACTTGTGTTTTCACCATGTGATTATATTTTGTTTCTCAGCTGTCTTGGAAGGTGCCTAAACTTTAGGTAACCAGCAAAGGCACACTTGAAAATGTGAGTGTTTGTGTCAGGTGGGCTAAAGACTTTGACAATGTGCCATTTAATACTGCAGTCAGCCAGGAGAAATGGTACACTTGATCTCTTGACCAACCCTGACCTGAATGCTAGAATGCCTGCCTTCTGCCAGATGCTCCTACTTAAGGCCACCACAGGAATGCCACCCTTCTGGTGTGGCTTGCAATAGTTCCCCTTCCCTGCCTGGGAGTTTATTTACACAGGAAAGAGCTTCAAATTTTCACTTATATTAGTTTTAGGACAAGTTAGCCAAAAATCTCATAAAGGCAAAGTTCAGGTGTATCCCTGCAAAAGCCCTGACTTGGAAGCTAAAAGGCAGCAGGCCAGCAAGTGAAGGGAGAGGCAGGGGAGAGGGAAGAGTTCCTGATAGTTATTACTCAGTTTTTAAAATGAGACAAAATTTTCTTGGTAGCAAGGGAGAACAGAAAAATCAGCACCTAAAAAATAATTTCTTTTTTTTTTTAATTGGAGCACATAACCTAAAGGGAATACTCTATTTAGAGAGAATCCATTTGCCTTTTTAAGTGAGGCACTTTCAGAAATTTCAGGTTGCCAACGTTCTTTTAAGACTATATACACAGAAGATAATATAGTATATGTAATAAGAACAGCTACTTTTTCTATAACTAACACACTCAGCATAAATCCATTTTACCTGAATTCCCTTTAGAGACGAAGCACCCATGTAAAGAAATACTCCATAAAGTACTGGCATAGGAATAAACTGCACAAACAAGCAGAGAAAGGGAAGAGCATATTAAGTACTTCTTAACAATTTTAAATGCTTCAAGAAAGACATTTGAAACAGTTGAAATACAAAGTGCCATATGCCTGCATTAATCAGACAAGTTGTAAATTCAGTCACTCAATTACAAATTAATAACGTTTCTCAGAGTATAAAGCAAAGGAAGAATCTGGCTGTATGGTTTATTTTCCTCTCATGGCCAGTTATTACAATGTACTTTATCCACTAACAATAAAATTAAAAGAATTAATTTTATGGAATGATTTTGAAAGAGACTATTTTCAGTGTTCAGGTTCCTAGCATACAGTGGTTAGGTAAAGGAGTATTTCCAGAGATAAATATCTGTTTTAAATTCTAAATACATAAAATGTGTGTTGTGTGTTTTTTCAAAGTGTGTGTTTTTTCATGATACACTCAATAAAATATTACAAGAAGTTCTAAGCGCTTACTGCCTTCACTGTGACAATAGGCAAGTCTAAATTCTGATTTTAGTGAAGCCAGTGGCAAAACTCTTACTGACTTCACAGAGGGCAGAGAATTCTTTAAGAAGTATTAAGTGTATACATGGTATTATATATGAATGCAGCTAGACACCCAATTTCAGGTCACTGGTGAGCTGTGTTGAGTACAGACGAAGCATCAGATAATCTTCATGTTCATTTGCAAGAAATGAACAACAGAACTTCTTTTGCAACTGTAAAAAACATTTTAAAATTACCCAGAAGGCACAAAATATTTTTAAATCTTCTAAATAAAATTAGAATTGGTATAACAAGACTGTTTCATGATAATTTGCCACAGGCCCAAAGTACTGGCAAAATGTGAATAATCATCTACTACAGGTCAATGGCAGAAATCCTTTGGACTTCAGTCACACCAGATTTTCATTATAAGGTTTTTCTTTAAGAAATGCTAGAAGTTCCTAGGCACTTTATTATGCTAAATTAGAATTCCACTTTAGACTATCATTGTATAACATTATGCTGGTCAGCGAAGTGCCTGGAAAGAGCAGTCATTAAACAATACAGTGACAACTGTGAAATGTTTAGTGCAATATTCTTTAACTTCTCCTTCCTTCCCCAAATTACCTTCAGAATACTTGTCAAAAAGACAGATGAGCCCATAAGGATGAAAATCATGAGCCCTGTGACTCTTTGCTCCCGGATTCCAAGAAATTTTGGCTGCTCCCCTGGAGCAGAGCACTCTGATTCCAGTTTTAAACTGTTCACGTGGGAGATAGAGAGGACAGTGGCTGCAACAAACCATGGCAATCCCATAATAGAACACACCCCAAGCATGACTGCCACCATGAGTAGGTCAAGATGGTATCCACATCCTTTCTGTTAAAAAAATAATGACAGCAATTAGATATAAAATGACATCTGAATTAAGGAGAACACTCCTGACAAGCATTCCTAATGAACAGCTAGAGACAAATTAACATTTGCCAAGTTGGTTTATGCTATAAAGGGGCATAAAACCACACTGATCCTTTTAAAATTTTTAAAGATTGTAAGCATATGACAGTAATGCAAGGAAAGTACGTTAGTGAAAATGCATCTAAGAGCAGATAGCTAGAAATTAAGAGGAAGTAAACTATATATTAAATAAAAATACAGAATCAGGTAGTATTTTACTGGTTTTCTTATTCAAAAGTAGCAGCATAAACATCTATATGAAAAGTCAATACAAAACCTTTGGGTTTATATCACCTCTGTGGTAGTCAAATACTACATGAATTTACCAACAGGTGGATATTGTTTTAGATTTGCAGTAGTGAAAAAAAAAAAACCCCACCAACAAACCAACTCTGTTCAAATCATAGTTACTTTTAAAATCTGCAATTACAACCTGCAATTGAAAAGCAGAAATTATCAATGCACCAAACTTAGTTCTATAGGTATCTGTTATGATAGCTGAGTGGGATATTTTACTGGAATTTTTGCATGTATGCATGACCACCTTGCAGCTGGAAGCAGGAGCTCAAAGTATTTTCCTTTTAAAAGTCAGGTAGTTTGCTATCTCCACAAAATTGTGCAATACGGCAACAAATCCAATGTCATGGTCTGATGAAAGAGAGATGTTCATGAAAACAATGTGAATATGTTGAACCATAATTTTGCCTGTAAACCCATGCAAATGCCTTTTGACATAAAAAAAGTAACTAAACTAAACTTGGAAGGGTTTGCTACAGAGACTGCCAAAAGCTGAAATGTGCACTATCCAGAATTTGCTATGGGAAGTATAAAAAAAGAGGGGAAAACGAGTTGGAAGCAAACAAATCATTTCTTTCTGAAGACAACTTTTACTTCTAAAATGGGAAGCGTCTGGGTTTATGAAAATGTAAGCCATATATCGAAATGAAAATGCCATCTTATTTGCTTACATTATTTAAAAGGGGGAAAAAGTAAAGAAAATGGAGAGAATCAACTCTAGCAACCTTCCCTCACTCCCCAGAAGTGCTTCTGAGTCTTATCTCCAAGACACATCTTGACAAACTCAAGAGATGTGTCAAACACAGATATTAGTTACATGCACAATGCACTCAAAGAAAGAGTTTAATTCTAAATCCTAACAGAGACACCTTTTTTTACCTTCTGACACATTTATAAGGAATGTATCTGCTAATGCATACAGAATCCGAGAGCATTTCCTCACATTCATACATGATCTGAGGAACCTGACATATGGGAAGAAAAGGAAGCATAGCAACAGGTGATGCTACACCAGACCCCAGCAAAACTAAAACGCAGCAAGACAAGGGGGCAGCCAGGAGGACCATCTGACTCCCAGATGCCAGTGCTGAAAAAACACATTCCAAAGCTTGGCAGTAAATTCCTGCATCTGTCAAGTTAACCACATGCAATGCTATGGATTGACATGAAGAGCCAGGCTGACAAAGAGGGCAAAAAAAGAACATATCAAATGTCACAATCATCCAAGAAGAGGCAATGCAAAGTGAAGGTTGCAAATGCATTTGCTAAAGCAACTTGGGATTGGATTGCTGCTTATTAAAAGTATGTCAAAAAAAAAGCCTAAGCTTGCTGCATATACATGTACAGAAACCTGCTGCTAGATTTTGCCCAACAGTTTTTCAGAGGGGTGATGTCCCTTTTTCTCTCTCCATCTGTAGGCAACCAAAGTGTTAGAGAACAGAGCAGGAAGTTGTCCTATGTTGTTTTAAGAACCCATTGTGCCTCTCTAAGGCTCAGTTTTACTCTTCTACCTTAAGACAGAAAGGGCTTTTTAAAAAAAATGGGTAGTATCACAGAGAAGGATGAAGACAGGGGAAAATATAATATTACATAATATTATATTACATTATTAAATAAACTCTGCATAGTTTTTCAAAATCCAATCCAGTAGAACAACACTGCCAATACCTGAAAAGGCAATTAATATTATGGTACTTGAAGATTTTTTCCTTTAAGTGAATGGGTACCATACTTTAATAAAGAACAGAGAACAGCACTTTCTTAATTCAGAATCTGTGTTCCAGATTACATTCATAAAGAATTCTGTAAGGCAGTGAATCTCTGACAAAGGGCACAGGTACTACACAGACCAACAAAGAAAAAGCGAAACAATTTAAAGGGATGCTATATAACATTTAACAAACTAGCATACTTAAGTAGAGGAATGCACATTACATAATCTGAAGCAGACAATAACAGTGAAAACATAAATTTTAACTGAATACCTTTAGTTTGTGTTCTTTTCTATTGATAATGACTGCTGTGATCTGCTGGTCCATAAAGATAAGGATAGTACAAAGCAGGGCTGGAATTACAGCAGCTATCACTGTCCACCAAGGATTAGGCCCCAAAGGAGTAATAAACCAGCCACGATCATCTCTGGTGGGCTATAAAAACAGTCATGCATGACCAGTCAGAACTCTAAGGATTATTTACATTTCAGCTTCACAAGACTACATATAAAAGATTACTAAGATATGATTTCCTTTAAGACCAACCTACATAAGAGCACTAAAAAGAGTGCTAAACTTCCTATGATACCGAAACAAGAAATTACATATAATAAAACCATCTGCAATATTACAGACGTTTTGTGTTGGATACAGTGAACGCAGAATTTGGAAGAAATGCCAGAACATTACAGTTTGAGCCTTGTTAGACTTTGCAGAGACTGAGGAAGTATGAAGGGGCCAGGGGCCTGAAGAAGCATGAAGAGGCTCACCTACATCATTAATAAATCAGGGAAGTTGCACAAAACTTTGTGAACACAGAAATTTTGGAACAGTGTCATTACTCGATAATAAAAAAATAATAAAGCCATTATAGAAGATTACTTTACAAACTAATAAGGCAGTGCAATTTATCAACAGCTTACCTTAAAAGCATTCGGAACCTGAAGTTTTGGCGATGGAATCCCGATGGCATAGTCAATTAGAACCATAGACAAAATTGTGAGAAAGACAGCGAAATCGCTGACAACAGATCGTACCTACAATTATTGAAAGAAATTACAATTTTAACTGAAACATTCATGTATGATTTAAGATTTCTCTTCATTGTTTTAAGTTAAAACCATGCTTATTCTGATACAAGTTTCTAACAGAAAAGATGCAGTGTCCACTTCACCAGCACTTAACTGAATTTGCAATGCAGATGAAATTCATACTTACACATGACTTATATAACTTTTGAATTAAAATAATGCAACATACCTTTGTTGGGAAGTATCGACTAGTTTTGAACTGCTTCAGTGTAGATGACAGCGTTACTGTAGAAAAGAATAAGATGACAGACCAGAAGAGGACATCTGGAACATAAGGGCCATGATGACCACAGGCTCGTCCAACAAACTCCCCATGAAACTTTTTACATTCCTATCAGGGAGAGAAAAATAGTATTGTTCAAAAAAATATCTATGCTTACACTGATATTTTCTGTCGAATTTCTTTCCTATTAGTAGAAAGAGTAAAATGATTTTTAGATATTTCTTATTTTAAAACTCATATGGTTCTATCTAGTCTGCATGTAAAACTCTCAAACTCTCAAAATAATCTTTTTTAATCACTACTAAATGATAAAGTCATTAATATAAAGCAAGATTTTTTTCAAACTGAGCAAGTAAACCTATTTATTTCCTGTTTACAAATACAGATTTATACTTGCTAATTCTTTCCAAGAGAGGAAAGCAAAGTTCAAAAGCCACCAAGGCAAAAAGTCTGCTCCTGGTGCATTCTCGAGAACTGGGTTTTTTGTTTTAACTTCACAGGCCAAGCAATTGAGGAAAAAGCTATTTAGAATGCGCAGTATCATACTAAATACATATGTAGAACGCCAAAGGAGACCAGTACATTTATTACCACATGGGGGCAGCACATTCCGCAAATTGTGTTAAAAGAAGTCATTGATAAAATACCGGAAAACCCCAAATCTGTGACATTGATTCTACTCAATATAGGTAATTTATTATCAACTAGGCAGATACAGTAGAAAACGTCCAGCAGTTCTCCACTACCTTGATCAGCTGTCTAAAACCATAAAGAGTAGTTCTGAAAACACAAGCTACAGCTCTGGACTAACAACCCTTTCCCTCTCCTTCCCAATCCCTCCACACTTATTAAGAAAAATGAAATACTGCACTCAGAATCAGAGATTCCAGACAGCAATATCCTGCCAGATCAGGCTCTTTTAGTATTAGATTAGGTGGGTCACTGGCTCACCAGACTGGCATCACAATACTGTGGGCTTGACATATTATGAGAAACTTTGGCTTTGAACAATGATTGGCTTGGAAAAAAACCATAGCTGCTATATGATGACTGTGAGATAAAGGAGTGCAGAACTTTTTATACTGATATAAAGGTCAAGTGGCAGGGGGGGGAAGGGACGGTGTAGGAAATCAGGAAAACTGGAAGAAATTCTCAAGATTCTGGGACATCAAGAACACCTGTCCTGACCTGAGCCACACCTTAATGTTCACAGAGCATGGGGATGAATTTCATCATTTACCTACTGAAAATTATTTTGTCATCATCAAAATAAACATTTTGCTCACACTTGTTTTGTCTTGATAGCAAAATAATTGTTAGTTCTACTGTTGCTTTTCACAGAGAATGAGAATCCAGATCTTCAGAAACTTCATTTCAACTAGACATGAGAAACTGAAGATTTGGGCAGTAAAAGAGACAATGGGGTGAGTCTGACCAAATATTTAGACAGCAAAGTCTAATGTCTTACTGCAGTACTCTAGAAGTTTCTTGATGATGCTTGCAAGAAACAAAGATATGAAAGTAGGAAAAAATTCAGTTATTTCAGTTATTTCTTTGACACTACAGGGACTCACGAGAAAAGCTCATCAGATATACCTATGTAAACTCAAGTTTTGGAAATAAACTTCAGAACTTCTGTGAAAGGGTTTTATATAATGCAGCCAGCCTTTTACATTTATAGTTAAAACAAAATCTGTTATTTTAAATCCCCTCAGCTGCAAATGTACTCTGAAAAACACTGTCAGAGATCTGAGAAAGTGAGAGGAGGAGTCTGCCCCTGCACAGATGCTCTTAGAGTGTGTTGCAATTTTGAGAATGTTCATTCTGGACTGCTGGAATCCCTCAGGCCAGCAGTTCTCAAGTTTCTCTTTGCTGTTGCCACACCAACAGAGTTGAGGAGCAGTCCTTGCTCAGAGCAAACCATGGAAGCAAGACAGAGCAGCCATGGAAGAAAGTTAGTTTAACTCGAAATAATAGGATGCAAGCTCCTCTGCCTTTGAAAGGAAAAACAGTACCTGAGACAGTCCACTGGTTTGGCTTTTAAGTGCTCAATTTGATTATGACTGCAGTTAGTTAATTCAGTTATACTTTTGAGAGAACTCTTCAGTTTGGTGTCTTTTCACTTAGTTCTCTTTGATTGTGCAATGAAATGACCCGTTTGTGAGAAAAAATTATGGCCTAATCTCAACATAACACTTTAATCAAGTTGTAAATGTTGCTTTGAAGAAGGCAAATTTGAAGTAATAAATCCTTTAAACATAGAAGAGTGTATAATTTAGAAACTAGTTACATATCCATGCAAATTCCCCAAACTAGCTTTCCCACAATAAGTTTCAGGAGAAACTCTTAGAGCATGGACTGGATAGAAGCATTTTGTGCTGGGTTAGGAACTGGTTGGATGGACGAGCTCAGAGAGTGTTGGTGAACACATCCAGCTGGCAGCCAGTCACCAGTGAAGTCCCACAGGGGTCAGTGTTAGGCCCGGCACTGTTCAACATCTTTATTGACGATATGGACGAGGGAATTGAGTCCATCATCAGCAAGTTTGCAGATGATACCAAACTGGGGGCAAATGTCGAACTGCCAGAGGGTAGGAGGGCCATTCAGAGGGACCTTGACAGACTAGAGAAATGGGCAGACTCCAATAACATGAGATTTAACAAGACTAAGTGCCAGGTTCTTCACTTTGGACATAACAACCCCATGCATCNAGGCTTAGATGGATGGAGTGTGGTGCCCGTGGTTCCACGCTTGTGGACCTGATCCCTGGGTGGGCTTTCACTTGGGAGTTGGACTAGATGATCCTGAGGGTCCCTTCCAACTCAGAATAACCTGTGAAACTGTGAAGGTTACAAAGCAAGGCACAAAATGTGCACACTTGCTTTTGTACTATATCAAAGGCTGCAAAATGTTTACAAAAGGAGATAATAAAAATTTACATAGACTTTATAGCATTAAGCATATTTTATGCTTTATTTGAATAAATATGATCAGAAAAAAATGTTTACTGCAGTAGGAGAGACAAAATTATTTACATTTATGCCTTTATTTATTAAGTTCAAATATTTCACTTACTGACACAGTTAGGTTCCCCCACGGCACATCGGATGCAGATACATTGTAGTCCTGCCAGTCTTGTAACGTTTTATTGCTAGGATGTTCTGGTTCCACACAATTGCATCTGAAATGACAAACATAATTTTTTTCTTTAATAATAAAAGATATACCAGATATTAATCCAATTATCAATTTGATTACATATTGATATTATGCTCTACTTTGATAGGAAATTTTAGTTCAAATGAATTCTGTAAGGGCATGCTTTGAAGCAGTTTGTAGTTCAGTAGCTAGTGCTATTACTAGAGTGTAATTTGCCGTGAGGTGCATATGCATATATAGTACGTAACGTGACATGTTAAAACCACTGTTCACACGAAGTTTTACCATCTATTTTCCTCCTGTTCTATTGATACTTCTGAGCACAGTTTGTTATACTGAGAATGTGCCAGTTCCACCTCCTTATACACAACACTTCCTTACATGGCCATTACATGCTATGTACAGTTCTAGGCTGATCCATTTCTCAAATGACAAATTGTCTACAAGCTCTTTTTTTAAAATCTCTTTACCAAAGAAATGCCTTTGCATTCAAAACTATCAAACTCCCTAGCCAACTGCTAGGGTCCTGACAGTGTCAGTATCACCAGCACCAAAGGCTCTGTGAACTCTGTGTCCATTGTTTCTCCTTGCCCCACAGCTGCTGTAAAAGCATGATCTTATTTTTAAATTGTGTATTTTAACACACAAAATATGACAAGGCAGTATGGAAGGACAAAACTGCAAATAGGCAATTTAAAATCAAAATTAGTTCTTTCAAGCCTCTAAAGCAACTATGGGAGATATTTTGTTTGACACAGGCTTCCAAATATGCAGGATACTCAGTAGGTTCCAAGACATCAAGTGTGCCTTGAAGTTCTCTTTAAATTAACCCTACTTTAATGAGCTCTAGTACCATCTAGACTGCTAGTATTTGAATGTGTTTATGATGGCTTTAAATAAATTGTGTACTCTCTGATAGTTTTCAGGAGTAGCTGGGGACAGGGTAACATCAGACTATAGACTGCAAAGTCATTGAGCGTATATTTGTAATACAGATATAGCAGAATATCAGTTTATTCACTTACTTACACCATCTATTTTCTCTGTGGCTGTTTATCTTTCCACAGAATGACAATACTCATCTAGATTTCTACAATTTTCTATATAAGAAATTCTACGATCTATACTGTGAATACACAACAATTACAATACTATACATGTGACAACAGCTGCATTTAATATACAGGTAGATAAAGATGCAGGTTGTCTTTGAGCAATTCCTTGCTTTTATTTTAAATGCAGCTATTTATGAAAGAAAGAGAAAACCCTTACAGCCCATGAACAAAAAGCAAAATAAAAAAAGCAACTGCATTCAGAGAAATAGAGGGCCTGAGCCAAAAGTCCTTGACAAGATCTTTCAAACATATTTAATATGCTTTGGATCAGGCCCTAAGTGCAGAATGAATGTGTGTTCAATGCGTAGTTCCAAGTATTACAAAATGGGTTAAATGAAGCACATCACTACTAGTGAGCTACAGTAGCATAATAAAGCAACAAACAGTACAGCTACATTATCGCAAGGGAGTATTTGATGTTCATGCAACAATACAGAGGTGGCTATGTCAGGTTACTGCTGTTTTCTGTGAGCACAGGAGCTCCTTGGCCCCTCGAGTCCATCACCGATCACAGACTGGGCAGACGCTGGGCGATGGCCCATTGGGGTTTGATTAGAGTAGGCCAAGGTGACATGGGCTGCTCAATCAGTCACTTCCTCACTAGAAGGGAAGACTGTGCCTGTCGCCAGCACTACATGGTACAGCTACACTTGCTGCAAACTGCAAAATTACATGTAAAAGTTAGAGAAGCCAAAACTTCTATTTCCTTAGAAATGTGATAATTGAAGCTATAGTTTAACACAGCTCAAGAATTAATCTTCAGATAAAATCACCTGATTATTTCTATAGTAATACCACTTTCCTCCACAGCATTCCAGTTTGGTCTTTACCAAGTTTCACAGGCATTTACAGTGACAGACTGACCATCAGCAAATACGTGACTTGTGCAAACTTCACCCACACAGACGAAAATCACCCTGCACAATGCTCTTGTCACAGCATGGGCGCAGAATTAGGCCCTAACTGTAGAGATCAGATCCTGCTTTCTACTGAGAAGACCATTCAAACAACGATCTCAGGGTTTTGAGATCGATCTATCTATCTATCTATCTATCTATCTATCTATCTATCTATCTATCTATCTATCTATCTATCTATCTAACATTACATTGCTTTCAATATTTTACGTGTTTTTGCAACACGGACATTTTGATGTGAGATTGTACCATGGTATTACTGTCTTCCAGCATCACACTAATTGCTTAACACTATAGAAACGTCAGACAGTAAAACACTCCCTGTCCATCCCAGAAAACACACATGAAGGTACCATTCAGTGCCAGAACATAAAAACATTATCTACTAAAGTGTGTCATAACAGATTTAATTGCTTCAATGATAACTCTTTCCCGACATAGCTGACCTGCAAGGATAAACTCACATTAGTGAAATAAGGCTTTCTAGCTTAATCTTTTGAACAATTTAGTCTCTTTCATCGCCACTAAAACATCCTTCTATTTTCCTAATAAACTGTTACTCAGAAGACTGGAATAAACAAAAATGTATTTCCTCTTGAAGGTTCAAATGCTCTTAAGTTCCTGTAAATTTGTTTAAAGTGCTGAGCACTCATCCACTATGTGGAGTTTATGCTCTTACCAAACGAGTAAGAGACTGTACATACACCTTTAGTTTCTAAGCAACATATTCAGCTCCAAATCCAGTACCAACTTAGCAACGTATTCTCATGGCTTTTAGTGATAAGAAGTCAACAATCATCTTTCTTAGGCTAAAAGATCAGAAGGATTAATTTCGTTCTTTTTCATCATGGCTAGGAAGAAACTGGGGGGTTTGTAGCCAGCACATAGGCAGGGAAGAATCTGACATTGGCTGTGATAGCAAAAACATAGCTGTCACTACAGAGGGGGGGAAAATCTTTGCTGCCCATCTCAACACATCCATTTCATCATACTGATGACAGAATAATTCTTTTTTGTCTTTTGGCTACTGCAAGATGTTCTGATTTCCTGGCAGCAATTCAGATGTTTAAACATGGGTGCCTGTACACTCATGATATCTGTGACATCCATAATGAGCTGGCACATATGAGGGGGTCTATGGTGGTTCATGCCTTTGTTTTCAAGGCAACTGGAGGCTGAGAGATCTAAATTGGCACTAGATACCCAGTGACAAGTCACTACCTTAAAATCTCCAGAATTTGCATCTAGGCAGAAATCTTGGAGTTTGCTTTCTTCGAGGGTATTTAAAGATCTAATACAGCCTATTACAAAGTGTCTTACAAATCTGAGGTAGATTAATAATCCATTTCAGACAAGAAGTCTTCAGACAACTGCAGAGCTGTTGTAAGATTAGAACTGACAAAAGGAGAATGTAAGACTAACTGCTAGTTAGAAAAACAAGCAGAACAAGGGGTTATTGCCTTTACACCTTCCAAAGTGCTCAAGAAATCTCTGGCAAGTCAGGATGAGGAAAAAAAGTAGATTAGAAATAAGAAGTTTTAGGACTGACTCACAAACTGGTATCCTCTGAAGTCTGTACCTCTCTTTTACAGAAGGATCAAAATTTCAGCTAAATCTTCAGCAACAATCCAACTGTAACAGTATAGGTCACTGCTAGCACCCCTCTTCCCTTCTTTGTTCTCCCAAACTTCCCATCATTTCTTAGCTCTTTTAGCTCTTGTTTTCAAAGTCTCTATTTCGTTTATTTCATTAACTTGAGGCCGCCATCATAACTTCACTGTGTGCAACATCTTCTGCAACTTGTGCTGCTTTCACAGAACAGAGCTAGGATCTGACAACAGCAACTTCAGGACATCTCAGACAATTAGCAGTGCTCTTTGCTACAAGAAAGGAATAGTTATTACTATCCTTAATAATACCAAAAGACTGTCTGTATGATCCCTCTTTCTTTGGACAATGGAAAAGGGACTATTGGTTAGTTAATTAGAAACCTGTTATTTTATACATGAAGTTGTGGAATATTTCTCCCCTCCTCTGTAGATCAGCAATAAAGGTATGTACCATGGCTACTCAACAATTAGTCATCTGAAAGGTTCTGTACTAAACCCATTTTTATCCTGATTGTAACTTTCAAGGAAAGTATTACTACCTACATTGAATTGTTTAACTGAAATTAACCTTGGTCTAGTCCTTCCAGTCCTTACATTTTCCACTGCTTACCCCTGATTCTTCAGCTTGCTTCTTAACCGTTTTCTTGTCTTTTCACAGTCATGCACACTGCTCCTCAAACAGGCTTTAACACGAAGCATGATGCCAATCTAGCTTTGAACAAGAGCCTCAGACAGTGCTTTCGTGAGTAAATAAAACACACTTAAATGGTGCAGCTCCTTTGAAAGCCCCATGGCCATCCCTAAGGAGTTGCCATTTTACAGTATGCTGTTTTCAAGACTAGGAGACACTTACTATTGATGATTTTATCCCATTCACAAGGCACTGGTTTGGATATTCTATTTTTCTAGCATTTACATATTGCAAGCTACGCCTATTTATACTTGCTAAGGATCTGATCCATAAACGATGCAATTGCAGATTCTTCATGATTAGTCAATATACCGTTTCCCCCTTCCTAGAAGGGCAAAATATCTTTCTGGCTCGCTTAGGGTGTCTTGAGAATGAGATTTGCTCAATATGAATATTTATAATATTTAAAATCTACAGGCAAGTATGACAAATAAGTTGCAAAATGTGCATGTTTAAACAATATGTCTCATTGAATATCAGAGCACATATTTGGTAATATGAGTAGGAAGTTTCTCCCTTAACACAGAAGATGCTCTACAAGTGTGCTGTGCACATAACAGAGACAGAATAAGATAACAGTATGAATAGGAAGGTAACATCACTAAGTTTGTTTTAGAAGTAAGGTATAAGAATATACATGTAAGTATTTTTTACATTGCATTTACAAGGTTGAAGGAAAGTACATCAATAGCAGAATGCTATGCATGTTTCGGTTGTCTCCAAATACAGCACTTTCATGTGAATTCTGGGCATTCACAGAGTCCTGTTTAACAACTGCTGTGAGAAGGGGACAACAACAGTATCATAAACAATGCCTTCTCTGCTATCTCGTTCCTACAAAACCTGTATAACCCTGACACTATATTGACCATATCCTTCTCATGCCAACATTTATAACTAAATTGAAATCTCAGTGGAGAAGAGACTGGAAACAAAATAATTAATAGTGATGGAAAATGGAATTGTCAGTTAAGTTCTATTCTCAGTATCAAGAAATCCTTTCACAGCACAGCTGTCATGGCAAGACAAGATTTTTTTTCTTCATTTATTCATAAGATCTGCCATCTTGAATTATGACCATTAACTTAAGTAGTCCATCTCTGACAGTCACAAACATCAGAATGCATCTACATATATTCTCTAAGGTTAAAAGCCTATATAGTCTAGTTGGTGAAGCTGAAGATGAAAATAGAAAAGCCTATAAAAGTACCTAAACAAGGTCCTCAGCAGCACAATAATTTCACGGAGAGGGAGAGGCAGAAGAAGAAAAAGAAATCTGAGGGGGAGAAATGAGGTTAGACTGAAGAAATCCCAAAGAAGCAGGTTTCTTAGGATCACACATCAGTATAATATTGGTACAGAAATAATATAGTGCAATAAACTATAATGCTATATGGTCAGTTTAAGTTTCAGTTGTTCAGCGTGGTACAACAACACAGGTAAGTGTACTGTAACAAAACCACCCAAGAATTTTATGTAAGCCTTTCTAGATTTTGAAGGCATTGTGTAGACCAGCTATCAACTAAAAACTGAATGCTGTGGAGAAATGCTTAACAAGATCTATTTCCAAAGTGGAGGGGATGAGTGGTAGGAAAGAATAAAGGAAGGTGGACACTCTCTGAGTTCAAATAAGGGAGAAAGAGACAAATGAGTCAGTTAGGTTGGGCAGGCATAGTGAAGTCCTAGAATATATGAATTTTTTTTAAAAAATCATGTTTGGATTCCAACATTTGTCAAGAAGCAAAAGGAAACCAGCTAGTTAAACTCAATGATAGAGGTTGCATGGTTCTGGGAAGAAGAGGGATATTCTTAGGGAAAGACACACACAATATGGCACAGTTACTCAACTGTAAGAAAAAAAACTATAAAGAAGGGGAAAAGAAAATCTATATTCATATCTACATTCAAAGAAATCATTACAGGAATTGGAATTCAATCATAATGAGCAATTCTGTGCTCATCACTGACTCCTCTCATTCCACCCTCAGGTTTAGGGATACAGGGTATAAAGCATCTTAATGCACATCCACTAATGATGTATTTAGATTAAGTTGCATAGATAATAAAAGATTGCTTGTGCAAACAGTGGTATGTACAAAAATAATCTTCACAATGCCTTCTAGAAGGAATGGTTTCTATAGCCTGCAAACGATACTGAGATTGACATGATCTTGGCTCTCTAATTACATCAGAGTGGGATTTTCTACTCCTAATGCTTAAGTGCATGTCAATACCAAGACAGATTGCAATATGCATATTACTATGCCAAGAAATCACTTTAAAATTATTCAATGTAATCTGTTAATAATTGAGTAACTTCTGGTAAAGAATTATTAAAAACAACATGAATTCATCACTTGGAAAAAAGAATTAATAAAACCCAAAAAGGTATATTAAGTCCCAAGATCTGAGCAACCTTGCACTGAGAAATAACTGATCTTTATTCTAAGATAATCATCTTAAAATGCTTGTATTTTAAAGAATAGTAGATTGCTTTCTAAATCACATTCCTTTCATCCATCGCGCTTATTCTATTTTCCTTTTGAGAACGTGTTTTTTATCCACTCCACTGTGTAGTAAAAA
>WEKX01004996.1:0-19669 GCA_013390025.1 Pitta sordida
TCTGTGATTCTGTGATTCTGTTTCTCACCTGACTGAAAGGCTTTTATCAGGAGAAGAAGTTCTTTATTTCCCGGATGAAAAGTGTTTTGGTGTGAGTGCTGAAGACACCATTTCTTTTCTGAAAAGTTAGGTAATTCAGTGTGTCTACAGGGAGTAGGCTAGAGATGCTCACTAAAAAATAGTAGACAACATTCATCACTTACTCAGGACTGCACCATAGCACCCCTGTGCACTTGCAATCAGTATGCTGAGTTCCCACGATGAGGAAAGCAACTCTTCTGCAAAGACTTTTTCTTGAGATTACAGAGGAGAGAGAGGCTTAGATGTTCATTACTCAAACAGATTTGGATCCAGTGTTCCCATATCAACACCACTTTCTAAATCCAGCCTATTGATTCAATTTACATATATCAAAACACCAACAAAAACTAACAAGATAATATAGAGAAAAACAGCCCAGAAGTGGGTCTCATTAGATTAAAAAAAAGAAAATAGTGAGTTTAGAGCATCTTGTATTTTAAACATTAAAAAAAATCTAAAACTAAACAAAACAATCCCTATGAAATACAGAATAATCCCTTTATTGACTCAATTAACATTCATGGTATTAAGCTAAGGAATATGCTGAAACCTGTAGGTACTCTGACTGTGAGATGAGCTCTAAAAATCACTGACCCAGGATAATAATAAAATACAAAAATACCTTAACTAGATGTTCTGTTGGAAATAGTACATTTCTTGGGGATATTTCATTAATATAATTATGTCTTGCTGTAACCAAAAAAAGTCAGACTACATGAAGATGAAAACAGTACTCTGCCAGCTTGAAGAAGAGTGTGTTCACCCTGAAAATACTGAACATCTGATATTTATGTTTGTATACAATATAATGAGGTCTGGAGCCAGATGGTCTGATTTTCTTCATGGTGCTGGGCTTCTGGGAGGTATGCATATAGAGTTAATAAAAGCCAGAAAAAAAAATGTACAGCAAAACAAAAATCTTCAGCAACTTATTTTCTAGTAAGTAGAAGCCGAACTAGGAGGTAAAGAAGTCTGAAAAGGAAAAAAAATTCTGTGAAGAATTTCTGCCTTTTGGAACTGGGTTAAATTAAATCTTTGCTAGAAGCAGATTCTCATTAAATATAAACATATGCAGACACAAAAGTAATCAGTTAAGGCTTTAAAGATGAGGAGACGAGGAATGAGAAATTTCATTTCTAAAACATGCCAAATTTTCGCCCTCCAGTCATCCTAGCCCAGTCTTTTTTATCTGTTGATACACGTAACTCCATGCATGTCTTCTGAGTGATATTAAATTCTCCAATGTAACAGCAACTATCAAAGCTAAATGGTCTCAGAAAAAAATTACTCCAGAATACCAACTAAATTTCCAGGGAGAAAAATAAAGAAAAATTATTTTTGAAAAATCTTAACATCATATATTTAATACTTTTCCAGCTAAGTATATGAAATTACTGTACAAACTACATATCCAAAGCCCTCTAAGATAAGTTTTATCTTAATGATGTTCTAGATACTTCTGTAAAAAATTATTTGTGATATAAATTGTAAATTGTCTAAAATAGCAAGTTTTGATTTCTTCTTTGGACTGTTACATACTCTTGATAAGTCAGAAAATGCATTCTGTTATTGAGAACAACTTTTAACCTCCTTAGACAACAACATTCATCAAATTGTCCCTCACTTCCAGTTCCACTGTTCCTCTTTATTTGAAGAGTTATTAAATAAAAGTATTTCCAAAAGGGAGAATTGGAAATCATACTGAAGAATTCAACACTTGCCTTCAGAGTAGAGTTTGCATAACCCACAATAAAAGAAGACAGAACCTGGGGCCTCATAAATAGACTCAAAAATAAAATATATTAATATCTGTTGTTAAATTAATAAATGTGGATGTTACTTTCTTGCATTAAAACAGGAAAGATGTGGAGTTCGAGAACCATCGCAGAACAGTTAAAAATGCACTGCCATTTTCTGGTCTTAGCATATTATCAGTATCCTTTTTATGACTGTGTGGAGAATTCACACTATTTAATCAAATGAGCTTTTTATCTCATTTTCCCAGTAAGAGAACAGTAAATTTTCATCTAAAGTAATGAGAATATATAGCAAAACTGCAGAAATACACATTGAGTCTGAACTTTCTGGTCATCCTATTGCTGATACGGAAAAATGGTGTTTGCGGCTACAGATAGACACAACTTTCATTCTGTACAATTCTTTGTAATATGAGGGTGTCCCTGACATAGTCTGAGGTGTTGGTACACTAGAAAGAAATGGAAAGAGAGAAAAGAGAAATTAAGCCTATATAGGTGACCAGCAATTTTTCACATTTCCCAGGTAAGTCAGAGGTGAAGAAACATGTCAATGTACAATTGATAGAGAAATTGTCTGTCTTATCTCTGAAAAAATTGCTCAGTTTTGGTCTTTTTTGGTAAAGCCTAGAAGACTCATTCTGACTCTCACTCAGGAGTAAAAAGAATGCGGATATTGGCAAAATTCTAAAAGATTTCTGAGCAGGTGGTTAGGGAATTCCACATGCTGTTTCTAAGGATATATGTATTTCAAGTTTGCAGGAGTCTAGGAAAAGTCTTGCATGTATGATTCACTAATACCTTCAAGTTAAAACAAAGCAAAACTAAACAAACAAATAAACAAAATAACCCTAAACAAACAAAAAACAGCCCAAAAAACACACAACAAAACTTAGTGTCATGGGTTAGTGTTAGAGGGTTTTCTTACAAAGTAAAAGTTTTATAATTTTTCTTTCTTCCCCTCCCCCCGCCCCGGGACAGGAGAGAATGCATTCATGTACCTAGGTTTTCTTTCCTCTCCCGCAGCAGCGGCGGGGGAGGGGTCCCCAGGCATGCCGAGGCAGCGCGTGGGGCGAGAGGGAGAGCCATGTGCGTCTGGGGTTGCCCCGATGGTGACGAAAAACACCAGTTCTTCCGGAGAAACACACAAGAGTGACAACCTAGAGCGTCATTGCATTGGACAGGGGGTTCTACAGGGCAAGACCTAAAGAGAGATTTAAAAAGAGACTCCCACGGGAAAAACTCTTTTCTCCCGCTCCCGCTGGGATGGGCGCTTCTCCCCGCTGCCCCTGCATCACTTGTCTGCCTTCCTGCGGACCCATTCTCCCAGCCGCTCCTCGCTGGAGCCCGTCCCCGACAAAAGCTGGACATTGCTCTCATTTTTTTTTCATCCGTGCGTTGCCGTTGTTGAGACTTCCCCTTTGGGTATTGTTACCTCAGTGAAAGATANATACATTCCAATATATATATCTATATATATTACATTATATATTGATATATATATTCCCCTCATTAAGGTTGGTGTTTTCTCTTACCAATCTCTTGTCCATTTTTCTTTGAAAGCAACCCCTAACAGTGTCCAAACCAGGACCCTTAGTTAAACAAATAACTGTTTTTAAGCATTAGAGAGAATTTCTGAGATTGGTCTTGGGACCATTTTATTAAACAATAAAATGTTTGGTGTGAGCCATTACTGGGCCCTGTCTACTGATTAGAAGAAAAAATGAAAGCAGAAAGGTCTGACACAGAAGCAGACTTTAAAACTGGCTGTACCTTTGGCAACTGGAACACTCACTTGAAAGTAGGACTTACATGTAGATTTGCATTAGACTTCACTGTCCCTCTTAGAAGCACTTCCATTAAAATATTAGCAGGCTGCTACATTCTTCCATTCATGTGGTCAAAGCTGCGAACTCAGGGAACAGGCAGGGATTTGTTAACTAGAAACTAGGTCATAAACACTACCAAGAGAAAGAAAGACAGGCTGTTTGTTCTGCTACTTACAGGCTGTGAATCTACTGGAAGGGAAAGTGTAGGAGGTAGACTCTTCTTGATTGTTTTCGGTTTGGCTGAAGCTGAATAAAAAACTTCTATGAATAAATCTGAAATTCTGGGAGGACGATGTTCTGTGTCGAACATGTGGTTCCCATTTATGTCTAGTTGAGTTCCCTGACTCAGATAGAAGGCCTTTTAAGACCTCCCCATCTACATGAAAAAGTCCTGGTACCTGCTAAGGCATTGTATTGGGTCTGTCTGAGCCCACAGCAGTCCTCGCAGTGCTGTGCCTTGGAAGGGTGTTGATAACACACAAGTGTTTTGACTACAGCTGGGCACACTGCCCCCTCCCCGTAACTGAGGATGAGATTCTGGCAGGGCACACGAGCAGGCCAGCTGACCCAGACTGACCAAAGGGATATTTCATACCATATGACGTCAGTTCAGATATAAAAGCAGAGGAAGGGAGCAAGGATGGGGGGACATTCATTGTCCTTCCCGAGATGCGTAGGGCCCTACTTCCCTGGATATGGATAC
Source organism: Pitta sordida (assembly GCA_013390025.1). NCBI lineage: Eukaryota > Metazoa > Chordata > Aves > Passeriformes > Pittidae > Pitta > Pitta sordida. Next base: position 4,368 of record WEKX01004996.1, read on the forward strand.
TTCGGCAGATGGGGAAGTAGAGATTAGTTCTTTTGCTTTGCATCTGCGGGGGTTTTTGCTTTGCTTCATTTGTGCTATATTAAACTGCCTTATTCCAAACCACTCTTTGTATATCATCTTATTGTCGGGACTGAGTGACCATTCGGGCCCCTAGCATCCAGCCAGGGTAAAACCTGTTACACATGAAAACCCAAACATGTACCACTGGTAGCTTACTAAGAGCCAGAGGGTTTCATGTAATAGAAAAACTGAACGGATAGTCCAGCTCTCATTCTCCATTCAGAGTCTTTTCTTGGCATAGAGCAGAGCTATAACACTGGGAAAAGGACTGTGAGTCACCAAGAAGAAACTTGTGGTATTATACAGCTCTCCAGGAGGCCCCTTCTAGAAACCAGCTGTATACTGACAGCACAATTTCTCAGCTGAGAAGTCTTGCAATAAAGAAGGAGACAGAACACCAGGAGAGTAAAACTGCCATTCTGCTAGAAAAATTGGCCAGTGAAACAATCTGTATCAGAAAAATTATTCATTTTAGATTTCATTTGTTAAAGAAATACTCCTTAAACTGCTCAGCTAGGCCAAGCAAATCATTGTGTTGTTCTTCATTGATAAATTCTTCCAGGAAAACCACTATTTTTATATAACACCAAAGTTTTCCAAGGTTTCATAATGTGATGAGGCAATGAACAGTTCTGTTAACTTAATCTAGGATCTAAATCTCATCATTTATCTTCATTTTCCTGTATCCTTACAGTTCAATTGAAATTTGATCAGTAAAAGTCTATTGTTTCAGTCTATGTTTTATACTGGTAATGCCAATCTTAAATTGGAAACCACCACCAAAGGGGAAAAGAACAATAACATTTGCAAATACATTATCTGGCCACACACCACCATATACCAGAAGGCTCAGGCACTTGGAGAGGAGACAGCATAACTGTTATAAATTAAAAAGATAAAGAAAGGTAAATAGTAAGGCAGAAAGATTAAAACAAAGTTTATTTCAAGGACAGAAGTGTCTAGAAAAATCTAAATAACTTTTTCCATGACCTCTTTAACTGTTTTTGTCTGAGGGCCAATGAAGAGATAGGACAGCAAATGCTCGGGTTATGGCATTGACCAGAGGTGCTACATCACTGACATCAGGAGAGACACACAATCAGTCACTGCGAGGCCATGCTTGTTCAGAAGTAGAGCAATATCTCACCTATCATGGGGCGGCAGTTCCAATAGCCTGCCATGAGAAGCAAAATCCATGAAGTATGGATTCATACATATGTAAATGTCGACCACCCACCGCCCTGCCCCCTCAGCTCTGGTGAGAACCGAGAGGCATTCCCTGCTTCTCCACGCATTGTGTACCAGGATGGGAGAGTGGAGGGAGTGTTCTCCACCCCTCCCCACCACAGACAAGCACCAGTTGCTGTGTTACAGCTGCTCAGGACACCAGCTTGCCCCAGCTGCTCAGGACACTGGCTACCCTGCTGCCTGCTTGGGATGTCGGCTGCCATGTTGCCATGGATGCTACAATGTGTGCCAGGACAGGGGAGCAGAGGGGAGCATTCTCTGCTCCTCCCCACTACAGTTTATTAAGGGTTTATTAAGCTTAATAAACCCTTCACACAGTCTTAGAAAGTTCGTAACGGGCACATGGGACAGACATGGAGTACTCATGTATGAATGGTTGCTGAACCAATTAGAGCTTCTGGTTCTCACAGTTGTCATGTGACTGGGAAAAAACCCATGAAGGGGAGAATAAGTGGGGAAAATGCTTAAAAAAATGCTTAAAAAAAATGCAGAAGCATGAAGCAGCGAGGGATTACTGTATTTCTGTCTGGGGTGTTTTTACTCTACAACGGCAAACAGACTAGTACAATATATATATGACCTTCACACCCAGATCTCAATCCCAGCTCTCCTGTGTCTTCAAATAAAGACCAAACACAAAATCTGCATTGAAACTTCATTGTACAGTTATACCTCCTCCATCGTGAGGAAAGGGACAGGCCAATGCTGTTGCGAAAGCCTAACCTCGCAAAGAACTGCAGGTCGTTAGTATGCATGCAGACCACACCCATCACCCCACCCCCTGGAACTACGCAGGGCTCCGGGCACTTTTTTGCTACTCCCCTCGGACTCTCTGAGCACGGGGACGAAAAGGGAACCGTTTCTGAGCCCCCTCTGATTTGGGAGACACCCCCTTCCCAANTTCAGCCTAAATGTAATACATTATTGAGGTAAATGAAAACTCAGAAGTAATAAATCAGATGCCTAGTGCTGAAGAAGAAAAGCCCAATACTGAGTGAAAAGTGAAGGCCTGCACGTTCTAAAATGCGACATTTTTTTTTTTAGAAGATGACTTTGTTAAATGGCTTGACTACATTCAGGAAATAAAAAACACTGGCCTCTCATGTAAAAATTAGGACATTAACAACAGGAATTAGAACTGAAACGAGTAATGCATAGCAAAACCTGGCAGATCAGAACAAGTGAAAATGCAGGAGAAATGTTTAGAAGTCAAGCGTAAAATCCTGACTCAGAGGAATGGTAGCAGTGCTAGCAGTACACTGAGTATGAATTGTGTAGCACAGGTAGAATAGCTTATATTTGCTGCATGGGTTTTTTGTGTCTTGTATGTTTAAAAAACAGCAGGGTACAGGAAAGAATATTAAGACCTATCCAGTTCAGGGCTTATCAAGGAGGATGTGGCTGTTTAGCACTGTCTTCGGAGATAATTTTTTTAAAATTTGTAGGATTTCCACTTAAGAAACCTAAAAGAGCTAATCAAGAATATCACACTAATAGTAGTTTTCTGTATGTCTTACAAAAGCAGGGACAGGTTGACAGCTACTGATCAATTATTCACAATGGCAGGGAAATGACCTAAATACTTATCACCTGATTAATCCAGGCGAAGTAGGGGATGAGTTAGTATGGAATCCAAGAGATAAAAGATGAAAGGCAAGGAATATAATTAATGCTTGTTAATCGTGTTATAGAAAAAAGATCTTGTCAAATGAAACTGCTTTCACCACTCAGACTGCAGGTTTGGTTGAGGCATAACAGAGAAGCAACATGCTTACAGTCACAGTAAGCTGTTAGACTTGGTGCTGCATAACATTCTGTTTAAAAATAACACTATGCAATATCCTTAACGTGCCAAATAAGCAGTTTAAGAAAGGTGACTGATAGATATCAAAGTCCATGTTACTGACAAATAAACATGGAATGGGGATGTTTTTAGTTAACTACAGGGACTGTGGTTCTCCATTGATAATCAGATCTTTTATTAATATGTAATCTGGATGTAAATAAAAATGTTTCTGCCAGTAAAAGTATGCTTTCCTAGAGGTAGATGCACTGCTAATAATGTTGATTAATGAGCTACAACCTGGAAATGTTTAACTCTACTTGCCAAAATACAAATCACTGTGTCACCCCAAGAGCACAAGAATAACGAGTCTCAGAATGAGATTAACAGTGGATCAGTCAGAAGGATTCATTCTGCAGCTCTGCAAATTTGTTCTGTCATCAGGATGTCATCCTGCAAATGTTCCTGATAGCAACTGGGACCTGCATAAAGACATATCCCTTCATTCACAGAATCACAGAACATTATGAGTTGGAAGGGACCCACAAGGATCATCTAGTCCAACTCACCACCTAACACCCGTACAGANGGTGCATGGGGTTGTTCCTACTAGTATTTCACTTTTTACCACAGAAAGAGCATTTGTAAGTAAAGTTGCTTTTCAGACTGTCACACGGGGGAAAAACACCTAGAGGTCCACTATGCTTCCTCAGATCAATCTAAGGAGTTTCATATATCACTTCAAGTCCCAGACTGTTTCAAAAATCCAAAGGCTGAACACACAAACAAATTATCTCAAAGGTAACAAGTTACTGCGCATTAGCTGTCTATATCCTTTGAGCTACAGTCTGAATTTTCAGATTGCCCTCTGCAGCTATCCTATACTCTGGATGATCTTTAGGTCTGCAATTAAGCAATGTCAGACTTTAAGGGCACAGCATTTTTACCGTAAGACATCTAGCACTTTTTATAGGCACCCTCCTGAGGTAGGGGATTTTGATTTTCACTTGTAGAAGGAAAAAGACATTATGAGAGGAAAAAAACAAGCCACATGTCTTGCTCCTTAGAGGTGAATAAAAGCAAAAGGAAGTATACTTTTCTAGACTTCGTTCTCAGATACATTTTCTGATCCTTGTGGGTCCCTTCCAACTCATAGTATTCTGTGATTCTGTGATTCTGTGATTTAATGCCTCCTGCTGACAAGCCAGATTACATCCTCTCCCAGAGGCCATGCCTCCTATCTTCAAAGAAAGGGTCTGGCATTTGCTTTATGAACACAAGACTTTGGCATGTGTCTGGGCTAACTGTCTGTAAAAACCAACCTTTCTAGTTGCCAGCTCTTTTAAAAATGCAATAGTTCAAATGAGCTAATGAGAATGACAGTTCTGTTTTATCAAGTTTATTTTAAAAACACTCTAACAGCTGTCTTTCTCCTACAATTTGTAGAAAATAGGCCTGAGCGTGAATGTGTTATCACCACACTTGCTATTTACAAACTTTTTACAAACTATTTAGAATCTGAAATGCAATGTGAAATTTGTATTTCTTTATTTCCTTCAGGTTAATCTCCATGTCTCAGTCTGATCTAGATTAATTGTATTTTATAACACATAATATTTGTTCATTTGTTCTACCTTTTGTTCTGTGTCATTCAGACTAATAGGTATTATGGCAGGACTCTACAGCTGCATCTGAAAATATCGCCTCAGGAGTCTGCCTGCTTCATTTAAATGAAATAAAGGCAGCAAGGAATAAAATTGAAAATGGAGGCAAAATAAATCACAGCCCTCATGATAGGCAATGCCTGCCAGAACTCTTAGTTAGTGACTAATTGATTTTCTTTATACACGATGCTCCAAAACTTCAAGAATCTTCAAATATTAATTTCTGCTGATCCTCATGTCATTAAATAATAGATCTTTTAAATTCATTTTTAAAAAGCAAATAGCATAGTAGATTTCAATCAACAAGTATTTATGTCAATTGTAACAAAGAAATGTCAAGCATTATAGATTTTATATAATCTGCTTCCTCTGTGGGAATAAACTTGAATGTGAAAATTGACTTAACTGTCTTTCAACAAGAGAGAGCAATGCAAGGAAGAGAAAGAAAATACCTGTTCTGTGCTTCACCCACTATCAAATTGTAGTCTTAACACTTGCTGCAAACTTATTAACTCAATATATTAATTAATTTTAAAATAAAAATTTAACACTCAAGCCATGGCTGAACAAAAGGAAAGAAAGATAATTTCTCGATTATTTTTATTGACTTTCCAAATGTTATGAGTTCATTTCAGTATAAGAAATTATTCTTTTAGAGAATGTATCATACTATCATGATACAGAGTAAGTTCTAATCATCAAAAGGAAGAAATTCTCTTAGTAGCCACTTTGTTATTACTTTTCATGAGAAAATTGGCATGATGGTTCTGCCCTACTCTGCATGGAAGCAACTCCCGTTGATAGCAGGATTTATCCATGATGCAACTCCCAACATTACATCCACTGTACAATAGTTATACGAAAATATGAAAACATATGTGCTCATTGAAATAAATAACAAAGTTTTGATCACAGTAGTTTACCTACAGAACCAAGTTACCAGCTCCTTGTTGCAAGCTCGATTTTTCTAAGCCTCACGAAGATAGGCAAACACATTAGAGAAATGTGATTAATAAGTATTGGAACATAAGATTCATATTACAACAGGATCTATGTGGGTTTGTGGTCACTGACTGTGTGTGGGCTAGTTGGTAGGGAAAACAATTTTGATTTCTGGACAAAATCTAGATACATCAAACACTTTACAGGCAACACAGTCCAGGACAGAATCCATGTAGAATGTGAGACAGTCTTCTCTTCCAAGGGTAAAGAGCACTATGTTATGACTTGCACGGTTTTATACTGTTGGAGCAGTAAACCACATTGTTACTGGTGAGAAAAGAGACTCCAGGCTGACAAAAGTTTTCTCACCCTTCTAGTGTTGTTTTCATTCTCTTTCCTTCACAATTACTTGGCATTAAAAGCCTAAAACTAGTGCCTGCAACAATTAATCATCCACCTATTATATATACCTGGCCAAGTAATTCCTTGATTAAAGAGGTAGCTAACAGAAACAACCAAGGAATAATGTAAAATGTAATCTATGTGTTCAAAACGTTACTCTTCTAAAAACTTCTACAGTGAGAAAAAATTTGCCTAGGAATGCAAATTATTGGAGACCTATAGCATGGCTTATTGTTCACAGATCAGCTTCTGACTGACCTGGTGGACAAAACATCCAAGGACACTTCATTAACAGTTTTTTACCACCTTAAATGAAAATGCTTTCAAAGTTTCACACCTTGACCATTAAATAAAAGTCTGAGTGAACTCAGCACAGGGTTAGGATGATCTTTGTTGATGGAGTAGCGGGCCCATGAGGACACGCTATGCAACTCTTCTTTGAGTAATGACTATTCCTGTTGAATTAGATTGTGTCAGCAGGGTGTCTAGTGCTCTGGAAACCTCTTATTAAAGACCTGAAGACAGTGTGAAAATATATTGCGACATCTTATTACTGTACTATTTCCTCTTCTTTTATTGTTGTCTTACGGTAATGTTTTCTTTAATAGATTGGTTTCTTGAGTTAAACATGTTAAAATATTGTGGCATCCCATCCTTAAGGGGAAAGGAGGACCCAAAATTCATAGATGCTTATGGTTGAAAGGAATGGAAGAAGTCAGAAGATCCACAAAAACTTAAAAGTTTTATTAAATTACACACTTAGCAGGAAAATTGGTACAAGTGAATCTTCAATCTTCTAGTATAAACATATGGTGGTGGGTTTTGGATGAAGGGGTAGAGTGAAAAGAGAGAGATGGATTAAGGAGCGGAAGCAAGGAAAAAAGAAAGAGACTTAAGTATCTATTTCAGAATAATGTCTCTAAAAGGGCTAAGTATTTAAAATTCCCTAGTGCCTGATACTTGTACACTGGTGAAAATCTAAAAAAGACAATTTGAAGCACTAGGAAGAGGCCAAAGAATCATTATTCATTTTCTCAGCGCTTCAACTAAATGTTATGGAACACGCACATCTTGGAGAGAATTTGATTCTTTCCTTATTTTTNGAGCTATTATATTTAAGCAGATGGTTCTGGTGAAACAGCTGTTTGGTGGGTTTGAACTTTCCTACATCTACCTGAGGCAAATGGTAATACTTAATAAAAAAAGATAATGAAGGTGAACTGGCCAGGACAAGATATTAAGAATATACTAAATAGAAAATTGTAGCAAACTAATTTTTTCATCATCTAAGTAGTTTTTCATAGCCTCTTTTAAGTCACTTGGCTCTCTCTGTGTACTTCTGAATAATCCAGAACCACAGCTGGCACTAAATCACCATTTTTGTTGGAGAAAAACAGGTCTGAACACTGAGTAATCATAAGTGCTGCATATGGAGCAATCCTGGGAAGGGTATGTTAAGCATGTCTCTGCAAGGCTCTTGCTTTCAGCTCCATGTTGTCCTACCTTTTTTTTTTTTTAATTACCTATATCACATCTGTCTGATTTAAGATATGTTCCTTAAAGCAAGAGCCTGTTCTAATTATACAGCATAAACACTCTATAAACTCAAAGATGTATTATGAGGAGTAACTAGTAACTGCATCACTAGTTTTCCAGGTTTCTGGTTTAGTTCAAAGCAGGGAAATAAAATAGATCAGTTGAAATAAATGTGTTTTGTTCCTACTCCTGGACTGCTCCAAGTCAGCTTAAGGAGAATAACCACAATTCTTTTGTGAATAGATTAGAAGGAAAGAAAGGGGACGTTGTTCACAGTCATCTGCATCACAGGATCTGGAGGCCCTGTGTATACAGCAGAAAGTGAAGATTAGGGACAGCTGAGTTGTTACAACACAGTCGTACTTCAGAGCCAGCCAGGCTGCTGCCTTGAGGTACCTTCCTAACCACGGAATAAATCTGCTACCACTCTGTATATTCCAGGAAAATGTCCTCTAATCCCCATGAAATTTCACTTCATCAGAGTTGTGTGTTAAGTGTGAAAAGAAACCATCCAACAATGCAGCAACAGACATGCTAAGTCAAGAGCATCCGGCTCAGAATGGCCTGCTAGACTGTGAGGGATCTAGGTGGTGTTACGCTCTGGGATGTGCTCTCGGTCTCTGTACGGGTGTTAGGTGGTGAGTTGGACTAGATGATCCTTGTGGGTCCCTTCCAACTCATAGTATTCTGTGATTCTGTGAAAATAAACAGAAATACTAGACAATTATAGGAAAAATAGTCTTTACTACGAGGGTCTATTATATACAACTATAATAGGCTATATACCATTATGCTACAAACATATGTATACAACAGAAACCAAACTAAATCTCTTCTCTCAGGCTGCCAGCACCAGAACAAGAGGACATGGCCTCAAGCTGCACCAGGGGAGATTTAAACTGGATGTTAGNCCTTCTTAACCACGGAATAAATCTGCTACCACTCTGTATATTCCAGGAAAATGTCCTCTAATCCCCATGAAATTTCACTTCATCAGAGTTGTGTGTTAAGTGTGAAAAGAAACCATCCAACAATGCAGCAACAGACATGCTAAGTCAAGAGCATCCGGCTCAGAATGGCCTGCTAGACTGTGAGGGATCTAGGTGGTGTTACGCTCTGGGATGTGCTCTCGGTCTCTGTACGGGTGTTAGGTGGTGAGTTGGACTAGATGATCCTTGTGGGTCCCTTCCAAATCATAATATTCTGTGATTCTGTGATTCTGTGATCATGGGAAACTGCATCAGCTAAAAAGAAAGTAAGCTCAGCCTGCCTTGCTTGCTTTGTAATGAGCATACTTTAAGTGCTGTGCAACATCTAGACTGTTAGATTGATGGCACAAAATTACATAAAGTAACAAATAACTGAAGAATAACCTAGAAATATTACAGAAAAATAATCAAATAAAATAGAAATGTCAAAGTTCTCATATTAATTGTTGTGTTCAAGTAAAAAAATGCACTTCATTTTAAAACAAATTCCTCTTGCCATGTCCATCTGACTGAAAGAGAACATGGGCAGAGAGGTGCATGGAATTTACCTTAGTGGAAGACAATTACAAGAAATGACCTGATTGCTGTTTACAACTACCCGCGGGGAGGTTGCAGCCAGATGGGTGTGGACCTCTTCTTCCAGGCTGACNTTTAAACTGGATGTTAGAAAGAGCTTTTTCACAGAGAGAGTGATCCCTCAGTGGAATGGTCTGCCCAGGGAAGTGGTGAAGTTGTCAGTCCCGGAGGTGTTTAAGCAAAGACTGGATGAGGAACTCAGTGACATGGTCTAGAAAATAGGAGGCTTGGATGGGTGGAGCGTGGTGCCCATGCCTCCAGCGTTGTGGGTTCAGTCCCTGGGTGGGTGTTTGCTTTGGAGTTGGACTCGATGATCCTTGTGGGTCCCTTCCAACTCAGAATATCCTGTGTGATCCTGTAATCCTTAGAGCATTTCTAAAGATTGTCTGTGCTATAATATTACTTCTCCTATTCATTCTCCAAACCTGAACTTGCCATAGATTTTTTTGTTCCTCTAATTCTCTTCAGTCTGATGGTATCATGAACTTCATAGTCCTGGTTTTTTAATACAACTTATTTATCACGAGGTACGCCTGCTGAATTCTGCAGATTTGCATCTGCATCTAGGAGACGCTTACAGTCAGTCAGGGGCTCAGCCTGATGTCTTCCGTGCAGAGTAAAAACTTAATCCTTTAACAGTGTCAAGAGTACTTAGAAAGACACTGTGCTCCAAGTGACGGCAGTGGCAGGGAAAATTTGAGTAACAGAGTGCCTTGCTAATGTCAGAGGCAGACCTGGCCATTAACGTGCATAGTTCACAGGTAGGTTGTTCTGACAAGGCTATAGATGGGAAAAGCTTAGTTGAGAGTGGCAGGGAAGCACTGGTAGGTGTCAGAAGCAACTAAGATTAATCAAGATGAGGAGACCAGTGAGAGAGCAGTGTGGTGATAAAGATGTACGTGTCACTACACAACATATGTTTATCAACAATGAAAATGAGAATTTCAAAGGGGAAAACTGATTTCCCCATTAGGAACTTCAGAAAGCTGTAAAAGAAATCACAAAGCAGTTTTAAATTCCCGAAGGCTGTCTTATCAAATAAAGAATATTTCTTGTAAAAGTTGCTGAAGGAAGTTTTTGAAAACAAAATCCTATCGAGATTTCTCCAGGTTTTAAACAGTTTTTCCACCAGAACAAATAGCCTAGCATAAGGATTCCTTTATCATAATGTAAAGACCCAGGACTAGCCCGATTCTTTGAGGGCAAGAAATAGTTCGTTCCAGCCTCCAGCAGTCAAGCACACAGTACTAGCAGAAGGAAGTGAAAAGTTAAGTTTCACTAATGTCATAGCTACTAAGGGTTTCAAAGGGCCTAGGAGAATGTCTGTAGTCTTACCCTGAGTCTTGGGCAAGTGTTCTAGGAACAACAAGGTGTCCACTGTTCACCTCTCCTCTGGTACCTGGTACTATTGCTCCACCATGAGACACAGGTAACAAGCCAAAGGTTTGGATTGCACTCTGGAAGCAAAGTCCTTCAAGAGCTGGTGTCCTTCTTAGAACTTGAGTGTTAAATATCAACTGACATATCCAACATGTCCCAGTACTAAGGGTAATTATGAGTATGATAAATTACTCCAGTCTTTCTTTAACATAAAGTTATATTTTTCTTCTTCTTAAATGAGAAAGGCCCGTAATTAAGAAAGATCTGTGGTTCACTGAAAGGGGACAGGATGAGGGTTGGATGTGCCTACTTATTAAACATGAGATAATAACATTTTGTTGCAGATCTGATTAGAACTCTAAGGACTCTGGCAATCAGAGTGTCTTAATGTGATTTCCCAGTATGAAAATGTAAGGTAGTCCTAGGACTAGGGCCAGCATTTCTGGTGTCTTGATTTGCAATTATTGTTTTCTTTTGCTTTTTGCATGATAGATAGATAGATAGGAAAAACATCATGAACACTAACAGTTAAATTCCATGGGTTTTGTATCATGGAGCCTAAATTAAGTAATAAGAGATAAGTCCAAAAAACTTTCTTAAGGGTAAAAGTTTATCGTCCCCATGGAGAAACTGTGTTGAGTCATCTTCTTTATGGCACAACAGAACATTACTTCAGACCTAAACCGATTAATGTTATGAGTCAGTTCATCAATTGTTTTAGAACTTAAACTCATGTTCCAGCATTGTCACGTAATGCAACAAGCTTAACTAGCGGGGGAACTGGATAGAATGGTTGCACTAGGAAACAAATGTAACTGTCATTGATATTTCTTCTGAAATAGAACAAATACCAGAGTCATGTGATTCCCAGCATTTTCATGAAAGAGTCTCCTTCCTGCATGCAGGATCAAAAAGAAAAGTACAGTTCCTACCTCTCTCTCTATATATATAGACATATATATATATGATATATACTTCCACTAGCCGTCTCAAATAATCCCTGAGGAAAGCTTCTAAAATATGTCTTGGAAAATAGCAGCTTCTAAGCAGAAAACCAGTACACAGCACTTTGTCCCTGACACACAACTGAGTCCAGCAAACTTCAGCAGGTATGATGATTGAGGGTTAAAACCCCATGATTAACAGCAGCTAATTTTGAAGTACAGATTAGACTCTTTTCAAGTAGTAAGTCCTGAACAAAGTCTTATTTCCAAGAGTGCTTCAAGGCAGGAAAATAGCTTTTATTACCAGCACCCTTGAAAATGTGGCCTTTTCATTTTAAAGAACACACATGGGATTCTGACCATATTTCTGCTCTACTTGAGAAGAAATGCTATCAAATTACACATAAAATTTAATTTAACTATTTCGAAGATGTTAGAATATTTTGGCAGCATCATAAATTTGCCAAGAAGCCTGCTTGAAGAGGGAACAAAGAAATGGGCTTTTCCTAAAGATCTTGCTACCCTAGATCTGAACAAGCAACAACTNCCACATACTGAGGTGTGTCTCCAGGTGAGGCTGAAGATTAAAATGGGAATTTGCCAGAGCCCCAAGGCAGAAGTGTTGATCAAACACGAGGGCGGTTTCCTTCGCTGAGATCAGAGCACCACTCTCTGGNCACGTAATGCAACAAGCTTAACTAGCGGGGGAACTGGATAGAATGGTTGCACTAGGAAACAAATGTAACTGTCATTGATATTTCTTCTGAAATAGAACAAATACCAGAGTCATGTGATTCCCAGCATTTTCATGAAAGAGTCTCCTTCCTGCATGCAGGATCAAAAAGAAAAGTACAGTTCCTACCTCTCTCTCTATATATATAGACATATATATATATGATATATACTTCCACTAGCCGTCTCAAATAATCCCTGAGGAAAGCTTCTAAAATATGTCTTGGAAAATAGCAGCTTCTAAGCAGAAAACCAGTACACAGCACTTTGTCCCTGACACACAACTGAGTCCAGCAAACTTCAGCAGGTATGATGATTGAGGGTTAAAACCCCATGATTAACAGCAGCTAATTTTGAAGTACAGATTAGACTCTTTTCAAGTAGTAAGTCCTGAACAAAGTCTTATTTCCAAGAGTGCTTCAAGGCAGGAAAATAGCTTTTATTACCAGCACCCTTGAAAATGTGGCCTTTTCATTTTAAAGAACACACATGGGATTCTGACCATATTTCTGCTCTACTTGAGAAGAAATGCTATCAAATTACACATAAAATTTAATTTAACTATTTCGAAGATGTTAGAATATTTTGGCAGCATCATAAATTTGCCAAGAAGCCTGCTTGAAGAGGGAACAAAGAAATGGGCTTTTCCTAAAGATCTTGCTACCCTAGATCTGAACAAGCAACAACTGCAAATAAAAGAGAATGTGGGAAAGAAAGCTACATGGAAGAGTGTATCTATGTTCATAGACACCACTTCACAGAAGTCTTGATAGATCCAAGTCAAATAATCTTCTGATTATTTCCATTTCTACTTTTAAACAATGCACTTCTAGGTGGACTATACAGACCTCTCAATTGTAGCCATTTGTGATTTCCATTGCAGCTGACCAACTTAAGGCAATTTTGTAGGTAACAGTATACACTTGTCAAACCTTTCAAGGTAATATTCAGCAAAAGCAGGAGCAGCTCAGTGCTCATTCATAACTATACTCCTACTCTTCCACTCTACCAGTCAGATTATCTTTGCAACTTAATTCCAGTCATCTGATTTTCAGCTTTGATAGGAAGGCAGAATCAATTCTCCTTGGCCCCTTATGAATTCACTTTAAAACAGGATGTTTCAAGTAATTTCCTCATGAGTAAATTCCACTCCTTTCCTAAAAATCTCCACATACTGAGGTGTGTCTCCAGGTGAGGCTGAAGATTAAAATGGGAATTTGCCAGAGCCCCAAGGCAGAAGTGTTGATCAAACACGAGGGCGGTTTCCTTCGCTGAGATCAGAGCACCACTCTNGAGATCAGAGCACCACTCTCTGGACAAACATTTACAGCATTTTCTTAGCCTCACATGGTAGTTATTCTGCTTCAATTGTTCTTTAATATACTGCATCATTTCCAAAGTTACTGATGAAGGGATGTCGTATCTTCAACGCTGGCTACTTTTCTCCCAGATCTGCATCCTTTGTGTAGCAGATATCAGCAGGACTACTAGAAACCACTGGCTTCAATAAGTCAAGCTTTTTCTGGATATTTAGTGCTATGAGAACAAGTATTATCTGAAAGGTTTGGCAGTTAGAGTACAAATTTAAAAAGGAAAATAATGTTTTTCCTTCTCACCCTTGGAAAATGACAAGTTGTCCTTAGTAGAATTGAAGTATTTTTCCTTCTCAGCCTGATCCTAAGATATAGTAAAAGCAGATTGGTCTGCAACCATAGGCATTGAATGGTGTACTTCTGATGTTTTCCTACATTTCTACATTTGCTGCTACAATATCTGAGAAAAATTAAGGTTGACTTCTGCTATGAGAAAAATTAGAAGACCAACAATGAAGGAATGGTAAAAAGTAGAGTGAAAATCAGCTGAAACAGCTCAGTGACATGATCTAGTTGGTGGGGAGTTGGACTAGATGATCCTGAGGGTCCCTTCCAACTCGGAATAACCTGTGAGCCTGTGAGCTATCAGTGGCATGAGATTCCTGCTGCACTGGGTACATCTACCGAATTATTTGTGCAAGAGGGACAGTGGTGCAGTAAGCATTCCATCAGTACCACTGATGAGATGATGTGTTAGGGGTAGGAATGTATTGCAGGACCATGAAGAACCTACAATATGAAATACATAAAGGAAGAGTTACTGAGCACACACCATGGTTGAGTTCATAGGCGATATTAGATAGTTTGGAAACAAAAGAAGGTAATAGGCCAGTTCTAAACTCATTGCAAAAATATACAATCACATTACAGTCACGAGGAGTATAACATTTTCCATCCTCCCCTAATGATCTCACGCAGGATGTAAACCAGATTGTATGAGACAAAGCCTTGAACACAAAACAAAGATCTTGAAGTTGATCTTAATGGATGGACAGCCAACAAGCCTGCTGGAAGCAGGAAGGTGGCACGCGCAAGCAACAGAGGAAACTTCTCACTCTCAAGGGAAAGAAAACTTACAACTCCATTCTAGTGCATTCCTTTGTCACATAAAATCTAGAAAACTAGAGCTGCAAGTGCTGTGCATCCATGGCAGCAGATTAAGGAGACATGTTTCCCATAGAACATGGCAGGCAATACTGAACAGATGTAATTTCATTTTCTCTTCTCTTGAGAAGAAGGATAAAAAAACATGTTATAAACCAAGAAACATAAACACATGTTCAATAGGACAACTAGATATTTATTCCAGCTGTTTATGACTATCATCTCCAAACCCTGCTCTCTCCTCATCATGTAGGGTTTTACTCAACTACTTGAAAATTATACACTAGTTTCTTGGGGAGACTTTTGAAGTCTGACTGATAAAAAAAAGCAAACATCTACTGCCAGCCCTTGACTGAGCATATAAATAAACAACGAAGAAAAATCTTCTACCTCTGAGATTATAAATGAGGATATGGTACTGAATTGGAGGGGAGGAGTGTTGGGATGTTAGTTGGGGGGGTTTTGTGGGGTTTTTTTTGGTTTTTAGTTTCAGTAAAATTAAAGCTTATTCAAATCTATTTAGCACTGTTTTATTCAACTCAGAAGTAACAAAAAATACTGATTTAAAT
>WEKX01004997.1:0-25074 GCA_013390025.1 Pitta sordida
CTAATACGGTGATACTGTGTATGTGAGGAGAAATCCAGTGGTTTGGCCTCGATTTTTCCAGCATGCAGAGCAGGATTGGAGCACCTGGAAACTTTCTAGCAATCTAGCATGGTGCCTGCATGTAGGCACCAGCTGTATGAAATTTTTTCAGGATGATGGTTAGAATTTGATAATTTAAATTCCAAACTAAATTAATCAGCTAAATTGGGTTTTGGATGAGAACAAAACATGGGCGGTACCCTTTTTTTGAAGATGTGCAGCAGGGAAGTTTGAATCAGTAGCAGAAGTGTGATTAACCTTCACAAGTTTTTACATAAATTTTCATTTTGCAACAGTAAATCAAAACATCTGGGACAGTATGACATACACATGCAGGCAGCAATGAGTCCTAGCGTAGGGGTAAGGGGGCAGGGACAGAGGTTTTGCCAAGGTCTGAACATTTGTGGATTGCCTAATTTTTATTATACATTTGTGGGCTTACCAAGTAGGATGGAAGGCAGAATAGCAGAAATGCCCCTTTTGCACTTGAAGCTCCTAAACAACAAAAGCAATTAGTAGTTTGCCTCCTCTGGAGAAAAAGAGCATTTAAAAAATATAGTATCCCAAGCAGGAATATGCATGTGTGCTGTGTTCCATCATTAGCATATCTCCATGGAGAATACTTTATAAATACGCACAGATGGTTCTTGATGCTGGTTAAGATTTACAAATTCACTGGTTCATATTTTTAAATAAAACCTCAAGTGCTAAATAAAGAAAATGCCACAATTCTTTAACAATGGAAAAAAAGTCTTGTTCAAAGGCACAGCTGCCGGACATCGTAGGAGTAGAGAAAAATAGAAGGCCTTTCTCCAGAGGAGCTGGATATCGTGTATTTAAACCATTGTTTTTATGCTTATAAAGAGACGTTTCTGGGTTTGATGTCTTATGGAGCCCTTCTGCCCCCTTAGATGACCAAAGGGGCTGGAAGCTGCAGGTTTCTTTGCATCTGTTGTCTCCTCTGAGTGCTGGAGAGTATGTTACAAGGGTAGCCAGTAGCTCCAAGAGAGTTGGGACTGTGGCGCTGCAGTTACAAAGCAGAGAGAGAGATCTCTGTCCTGAAGAATCTGTTGTCTGGGAGTGATTATATCCAGATCTGTGTTTGTGTATACATATATGTATTTTAGAAAATATAAACAGTATACCACACATTTGGGTGATGACAGAAAGTGTTAATGGTGATTTTACTTTTATCTGTTTTTTTAACTCACTATTTCAGTGAAATGAACATCCAACAGTTCCAGTATGTGTCTTCCTTCGTAACCACAATTAGGAGGGAACCTTTCATTTTAGTTGTTTCTTGAAGGAAAATACTTGCAAGTTAGTGGGTTGAGATTGAAGTTAAAAAACCCAAACAACCAGACACTAAACGAAATAGTGTTCTAAAGTCAGTGGAATTCTCTGTGTCATGTATTTTAATATTTTTTATTGCTTGATCTCTTCTTCCCAGTGCTGTTACCTATCTGTCTACCAGCGCAGAAGGCAAGGAGCAGTAGGGATGTGCCGAGCATACCCAGACCAAGCTCTTGCTTACTCTGTAACTGCAAGGTACTTTAGCAGTCTTCACCAACTTTTGTTTTTCTCAGCCCCTGTAAAAACAGTTGTTTTGATGTATCAGGATTGATGGAGCAGCAGCTGGGTAAGGTTTTTTGGGCTGTGCTAATCTCCTTCTGATCAGTGTGCAAACTGCCCTGAAACCTGTAAGATGAAATGCTGTGAAATAGCTGATATCTTGTGCCAGTATGGGGTAGTACCCAACTTCTTGCTTCTAGTCTGATTATTTGTCCTCAAAAAGATAATACTGTGTAAATATGATGGTCTTTTAAGAAAGGTCTGTATTGAGCAACTGTGAAGTTGCTTCTGGAATAACACTTCACATTTTCTGTGATTGTCCTTCAAAAGAAAAGATGTGGGAGCTGCCCAGGAGCTCTGTCTAGTCAACTTGACAAAGGGGAAATCTAAAAATGATTTCATAAAAGACTGAATATAACTCTGTTCTCTTAAGCTAAAGAGCTCTTCAGTAGAGCACATGAGTGTGCCATGAGATCTGAAGGCTGAAAGCTGAAGGTTACAAAACAAAAGACAGATTTCAACCATGAGTGAATTAAATATTGAAGCAGCTCACCAAGATGT
The DNA here is from genome assembly GCA_013390025.1 of Pitta sordida. NCBI lineage: Eukaryota > Metazoa > Chordata > Aves > Passeriformes > Pittidae > Pitta > Pitta sordida. The sequence continues at coordinate 2,173 of WEKX01004997.1, forward strand.
AGTGTTGCCTTAAGTCTTCATAGCAAACCTGTATGCTCTCTGAAATATGTGTTAGGATTCAGACTGAAAGTTTCCAGCCCAGCCGCAGGCGTAGCTGGGTAAGACATTCCCTGCTTACTGCTTAAGGGGCTTTTGGATCCTTAAATTTCTTCCTGGCTGAGCTTGATTTTGGGGTCTGTGTGAAGAAAAATTAAAAAATAATCTTTCAATCTAACACCGTTTTCAGTGTTAGTTTCAGAAGACTTTTGCAATCTATTTTTTTCTCAGTTCCTGATGATTTCTCTTCATGATTTGTGCTATGCTGAACTGAATGAAGTCCAGGAAAGCTGAACTGTGATGAACTTGGCAATTCCTCTTCTCTCTCTGGATTTACTCCCTTTTACACTTAATGTAACCGCAGATACCCTGTTAAACAGCTGCTGGACAGTCAGAAAATACTTTATTGACTTCCATAAATTTAGCCTCCATTTTTTTTTAAACCATGCTCATCAGACATATTTCACATCCAAAGTGAAGTTAATTTTTCATAGTGATAATGCTGAACAACTCATTTTCATGGCAGTTAGTCTTGCTTAGTCATCAGGAATAATCTTTTAATTGTTTCCTATCTCTCAAAAATTATAATTTAATGATGATTAACTTAAATTATAGTTTCTGGAAATACCCCTCAGCTCAGGCATGGGGCTTCTCTACAAGCTGCAGGGGGATTACCTCCTCCCCTTCCTCCTTTTGCTCTCCCCTCAGTGCTTATAGGGCTGTTTTTCACACTTCCCCCCCCCTTCCTCACTGTTGCAGCTTTTTGCCCTTTCTTGAGTGCATTTTTCCCTGAGGCACTGCCAAGGGGATGTGCACTGCCTAGCTGTGGAGCCACCACAGAGCCATTGGAACTTAACAGGCAGCTCCACTGCCTCTGCCATTGGCGCTGAGCCATGTCCATGGTGGTGTGAGGGCAGTGCAAATGTGCTGCTTTTCCAGGTAGTCTTGGCCAAAGATGTCCTCCAGCAGCTGAGCTTATCCTTCAAGCCACCTTCAAGTCCCTTTTCTCTGGGACCTGTGTGTGCCTGTTGTGTGGAGGCTGGGCCTGAGGCGGCAGCCTGGCTTCAGAGGAGGGAAGCGTTTGCTCATCTGTCTTGACAAATTTGGTCTTAACACTTTGAATTATGATTGATTTTTTTTCCTCACAAAGGCTGAATTATTTCTTGGTGTGCTTTTAAGCAAGCTCTTCTTCATGTGGTCAGACTGGTGACTTATGAAAAAACAAGAGGAAAATGTATGCAGCACCCGGTGCCCAATAACAGCCCAGGGTTTACTCAAGGTCTGCAGTACTGTGGATAGCTCTGCTTTTTCCTAGTTTAGTAACTGCAATTCAGGCATGTTCTGCAAACAGTATCACTAAAAGGTATGTGCAGTCAGATTTTATTTCATTGTTATTTCTCTGATGTCTGGTCTGGCCCTCTTAGTGGCTTGGCATTTCTATATCTTAATCTTCTCAGTTTGCTAGCAAGGAAAGGAAGAATTGTGCAAATACTAGGAAAAGTCATATTATGGGAGCAGAATTTTTCCCTCTGATAGGAAAAGCACCATTACATCCCATTCTTGGTGGTGAAGGGCTATTGTTCACCTCTGGACACTCTCCTCCAAGGTTAACTTAATTTTTTCCTTTCTCTGTGCCTGTGTTTTGCCCATGTTTCTGTAAGCGCTAAAAGAAGAAGGGTTTCTTTTAGTCAGAGGGCAATGATTCTACCCCACAAAATTATTTTCCAGGTTACAGGCTTTCAATAGTGCACAGAATTAGAAGAGACATGCTGCTGTGAATGGCAGAGGGAACGAAAGCTGTCTTGAGGGCATATCTGATGGGTTATGGGAGCAGAATACCCATCCAAAAAAACCCCTAGTTAATTATCTTGCCCTGTCTCCCTTCATCCACCAAGTGAGCAGCAGCTACTGGAAAAAATATTCAATAGAAATGCAGTGGGTAACTGTCATTTTTCTCATCCATCTTGTGAATGGCCCAGGAGTTCAGAGTTCTGACACAAACAGAGGAAAAGAGAAAAAATTGGGCAATTGAAATTGCATCGACCCTTGCAAGGTTAGGTTCACCCCATCTTTTCCCACCTGATGGCATGGTCTGGGTATGTGAAGGAGCTATATGCGATCCACCCAGCCCTTGCATGCCTAGTGTTTATCACAGTCCATGACTAAGTGTTGAAAACCTTCTCCAGGTGCATCTGGTTTTTACAGCTACAATATGACTTGATTTCCTACAGGAATTCCTTGTCTCTGTTTTGCTTATGCATCCCCATTCTGTAGTAAGTATTTGCATTGTGGCTTTGCAGTAAGTTAATTCTCTGCTCTGTCTCTGTAGCATTCAGTACAATAAGGCTGCATGAAAGTCATCATCAACTCTGAATCATGGTTCAGAGTTTTGTGGTCTTTGATTGAAATTTTCAGCACTGAGAATCTGTGGCAGCTACCTTCGTTTTCAGACAAAATTCTTGTTGAAATTTGTGAAGAGAACAGGAGGGGTTATTTAGATGTCTTGAGTACAAAGTCAGCTTTAAACACTGAGGTCTGCCTGTGTTGTCTCTTGTGGTGCACTGAGATGCACCCACCACTAATTGCATAATAAATCAATACAAATTGCACGGTGTTATGGTGCTCTGGAGTGGCCTTTGCAAACTTGCAGCCTCTGCTCACCAAGCAGATGCTGCCCTGTGTGAACTCACTGTCCTGCTTTTCCTGAGAACAGCTAAAATCAGGTACCAGCAGATAGGAAGAAGTGTGTGCTGGTGGATTGATGAACCAAGGATCCCTGGGGTTTAAGAGCATTAATCCTCTTAATTTCAATAGCAGGGAAGCTTTTTAATTGCTTAGATGGTCTTCCAAACATTCCTGAAGGAAAAAGCCAGTCTTCCATCCTTGTGAGGCTGGCTGTCTCCCTTGGAATCGATGAAGGGATGGAGCTCATGGGAGCTGAGGTAAGGACTGGACTGGAGCTTCAGTAAAATTGTCCAGTATGTCACACTGACATGTCTATCTCTTATTTTCATGGATAAACCTCTAGCAAAGGATGAAACTCATTCATATGAGAAGCAGCTGTGGCTCCCTGAGCTCTACAGGCTTCAGAGCAATGTGTGCTTACCACCTCCCATAGCAGAGCTATTGTTGGGATGGAGATGATGGTGTGCTGCAGCACACTTGAATTTGGATTTCTTTCGCAAATACTAATTTAGCCAGGCTGTTCTGGTTTTATTTATTTTTGAAGGGCAGTTGTCCCCTGCTGGGCTGTCAACTGTTGGAAACCTAGGGGTATTTCCATGCCTTCATGGTGACAGAGGAAAAAAGAAGAGGGATTGCAGCAGTGGCTCTATTAGTCCTTGAAGACGCAGTCCTTGGTGTGAAATGTGTAAAGACCTTTATATATGATAAATCACTGCAGGGACAGGCACGTCTGTTACAGACAGCTTCCTACTCCACAAGATGCTGAACAAATAGGGAGCAAAAACCTGGCTATTGTCCCAGCTAGGGCACTGGGGCAGTACATATGTAACCTGAAGTCTGTGTGTGTAGGTGCCAAACATGTAACAGTCTCTCACTCCATGTAGGTTTTCTGAGTTCCAGAGAAATTCCCAAGTAAAACCAAATTCTGTCTTGAGGATGCAAAAGTCAGAAGGAAAGTTCTATGCAACTTTTGAATCAGATTAAATTAAATTCAAATATTTTTTAAAATAAATTTACAATTTTATATTGTGCGTTTTACATTTCATTTTTTAACATTACTTTTTTATTATAGAGTTTCAAAATATTAAATTAAAAATAAAAAAAATTCAAGAAGCTTAGAATATCCTGCTCTCTTCCTGATTTCTTTTTTGCAATCAGGAATTCATCACAGATGACCCTTTCATAAAAGTGGCTTTAATTCTGACAAAGTGTTTGTTTTTTGATGAAAAACAGTTTTCAGAGTCAGTAGCAAGGACTCTTATCTTCTGTAGTTTAAATATTGTTAGTGTCTCAGGGTCTTGAAGCTAACTCAAGGGTTCAGATTTTTGGGGGGGTCAAAATTAGGAAAGTCTAAAGCTGTAAAACCTCTTTTTTCTGCACATAGCTCTGCTCTGTTTGTTCCTTCTGAGAATAAGTATTTTTGCATATGTGTTTTGTTTAGAGTTTTATATAAAGACAGGAAAATATTTTAGAGGGTGACTGGTGAAGAGGCATGTTGGGGAAAAAATGTTTCTCTGTGAGTTTCAGACTGAAACACAATCTGATTTATTAGACTTTTTCCTTATTTGTAACAAATGTTTTTCTACTGCCCCTATCAGTTGGTGACACTGTTTCTGTGGTAAATGAACTGATGTGTGAAGGTAATGATGACAAGGGGCTGATAATGGATGGTGAGTAGGAAGGGGGGATCAGTGCAACAGCATGCCCTACTGAGGCCGATCCAAGGACACCTATCAATCAAAATGGTGACAGTAGTCAGGGAAATTTAATTGGAGATTCATTGAACCCTTAATGATGTGACAAAGAAAAATAAGGAGGCTAAAAAAGGCTTCTGGGCTTTTCTTCCCCTTCGTTCTGCCAGTTCTCAGTAGGAAAAAGGGGCCGTGAGTTTGCCAAAGGCACCTCTTGTCATTGCATCTGTAGGAGGTAATCATCAAGCTTTGGAGTCATTGCTTCAGTTCAGAAACAGGGTTGTCAAAGACCTTTTCTTTAACTCATGTGGCAGGCCTACCTGCCTCTCGATCGTAATTGGAAGTATTAAAAGAAATGCTAACAAGGTACATGTGTCTCGCATGAAAGTGGGAAAAAGTCATGTAGTCATGTGGGCATCGTTCCCCACAAAAAGCTTTGTTCAAACCCCCCTTTCTTCTAATCTTGTTTTATCATCAACAAACACGATGAGTTATGTTTGAGAGAGTGCAAATATTGGAACTCAAGAGCAGAGTTTTGTGGCCTGTAAATGACAGGATAGATAAAAGACTACAATTTTTTCTTGTCCAGCTTTTGCATACATTTCCATAAATAGTACATTGATACATATTATTTTAATGGAATGCCCACTATGTGAAGGGGACTCTCCACAGATGCGGAGAATCCATTAATTTTTTTCCACCCAGCAATTCTCCTTCTCTTTGAATATGGTACGTAAGAGGCTGATCTTTGCATTGGAAAGACTCTTCTGGGAAAATACTTCATGCGCTTGAGACCTTAATAATTTGTTGTTGTTGTTTTTATAGGAAAACCCATTCCTTTCACTGTTTTGATTCAGCTTGCTTAGTTCAGTGTTGAATCTGGGTAAAATGACAGAATGGCATGTTTTACATATTAGCAAATGGTAAATTTTATCTATATCCTTAAGTTCTCCTTAGTCTGATCCAAGTACCAAATGAGACTGAGCCCTGTATTTGCAAAGTGACCTGTGTCAGTGAATGTTTGGAAGCATAGCAACAACTCCTGCAGAGACATCTAAATATTTGGGTTTCTAAAGAACTAAGTATCTCAATATTTTGATATCTAAAGAGCTAAATATTTAAATATTGTGGCCACAAGCCAAGTCACTGGGCAGATGTAGCTCTTAATGTGATCAGAATTTGTTTTGGTCAAATTTGTAAAGATGTGGGCAAAATCAAAATATAAACGGAAAACCTTTCTCCCCCCTCTCTCCCCGCAGTGAGCTGAGAAAAGCTGATAGAAACTGATCAGGATGTAGAGTGTACAATAACACACAACATAAGATGGGATTCAATAATTCTTACCTTATCTCTTCTTATTTCTGAAGCTGGTGATGTGCATTAATAATTAAAGTGAATGGCAAGCTGCAGTGCCACCCTAACCTCTGGGGTACTAGCTGCCATTAATAATAATGCAGTCAGACAATAAGGTTTTAGCACCACGTTAATACAGACAGGATGAGAAAAGGGGGATAAAGCAAAAGGGATAAGCCAAACCCCTTGGTGTCACCTGGGTATCCATTCATACTGATCTCTCCCTTCATGCTCTTTGAGTCCAATTATTCCCTTCCCTTTACAGGCAGGAATACTGTATTTGTTTAATTATACTATGGGATGGGAGGGGGAAGGAAGGAAGTACAGATGTGGATCTAGTTACCCTTTTTCACTCTACTATAGTTGTACATATTTGCTACACAGGAATCCATACTTGCCTTGGCAGAGACTGCATTTGGAGACTGTAGTGCCCAACTGGACCTGCATATTGGCTCCATTTAACTTTAGTCGCAAGCTCAAGCGCCCATGCTGGAAAATTCAGGCATGATCCCACACCCGCCAGGTGAGATTGCAGCTCATGGCACCTCTGAGCTTAAACCAAAGCTTTCAGAAAAGAGCACTCCTCTGGTATGCTGCTGTCTGCATACCCGTGTAGCTAAAAAATTACCCAGGATTTTTCACTGTGCAGAGCTTTTCCCATGTAAAGTGGGAAAAAGCATCTGCATTCACCAGCTTTTCTGTGCCTGCCCTAAAGCCCATAGACACCTTTGGGATATAATACTAGAAGAGTCCACATTACAGCCTGCATATTATACCTACACATAAAATTAACGGGTGGCATGATTTCTGAAGGCCTTCAACTTTCATAGAGTCACAGAATTAACTAGGTTGGAAAAGACCTTTGAAATCATCAAGTCCAACCTATGACCTAGCACCATCTCATCAGCTAAACCATGGCAATAAGTGCCACATCCAGCCTCCTTTTAAACACTTCCAGGGACAGTGACTCCACCACCTCCCTGGGCAGCCCGTTCCAATGGCCAATCACTCTTTCTGTGAAGAAATTTTTCCTAACATCCAGCCTAAACTTCCCCTGGTGCAGCTTGAGACTTTGTCCTCTCATTCTGTCACTGGTTGCCTGGGAGAAGAGACCAACCCCCGCCTGATTACAACCTCCTTTCAGGTGTAGTTGTAGAGAGTGATAAGGTTTCCCCTGAGCCTCCTGTTCTCCAGACTAAACAACACCAGCTCCCTCAGCTGCTGTAGGGATTGTGCTCCAGCCCCTTCACCATCCATGTTGCCCTTCTCTGGAGACATTCGAGCAACTCAACATCTTTCTTAAACTGAGGAGCCCAGAACTGGACACAGAACTCAGGGTGCGGCCTCACCAGTGTTGAGTACAAGTCTGCATTATTCCTGATACAGACCAGGATGCCATTGGCCTTCTTGGCCACCTGGGCACGCTGCTGGCTCGTGTTCAGCCAGTTGTCAACCAGCACTCCCAGGTCCCTTTCTCCCTGGCCCCTCTCCAGCCACTCTATGCCCAGCCTTTAGGGCTGCATGGGGTTGTGTCAAAAGTGTAGAACCTGGCACCTAGACTTGTTAAATCTCATGCTTTGCCCAGGCTCTGCTGTTTCTCAAGACAGGCAAAATTTTGCCACCTATTTTGATGATTGCTAGGCTTAGAACCTAAAGTCATCCCTGCACCACTGTCCTCTGCTGCACCCCTGTGCTGTGTTCCACAGCTCAACAAAATGCCTTGAAGTCCTCATAATGCAGGAATAGAAATGGAAATCCTGTGTCAAATAATAATGTAAATAGGTACATAAAAAGTTATTGATGTCAGAACTGGAGCTGGTGATTTCTTTGTCTTGCCTGAGAAAGGGATTCACAGTAGCATCCTACATGAGCACACCCCATGTGAAGAGGCCTCCTTTCATCTTTCACTTTAACTTTCCTAATATTCCCTGTGCACAACCAGTAGGGCCACACAAGCTGTCATCAGTTAGCTATCTAAAGAATCTTACCATTTATGCATAATCCAGCCAGCCTCTGGATAATGTATTTGCAGTCATTTTGTGTGTTATTAAAAATTGGCCTTTCTCCCCTTCTCCATACATTTCTGAATGCAGAGCAGCTTCTCTCCCATTTGACTTACAGCCTTTCTGTGCTCCTCTTGAAATTGTTTCCCTCCCCTCATTGCATTCCCAGTTTGGTGATGCTTCCTACTGCCAGCACATGTTCTGTGTTTAACAGCTGCCCTTGAAAAGGGATTAAGCTTTTATATGCATCTGGCAGTGGACACCTTTGTGAGAGGAGATTTAGGGTATTACAGGGTGTTTAGGGCCACACAGGATGTGCCGTGTATGGGAGCTTGTTAGCAAGCAACTGATGTTAATCCGTGCTGCAAGCTGTATGTGCTTCATCTGCTTTTGCCACTCTGATTAGATCTCGGAAAATCAGGTTGACATCAATATTAAAACTGGTTTGTTTTTCTTTAAAAAGGTTGTTTTCCCTGGCTCCTTCGGTGTCCCTGTATCTTTGCCCTTGGGGTCAGCATTGTTAATGCAGCATTTTTGCTTATGGTTGATCTTCTGGCCATAACCTAGATATGACCACTGGCACTGCAGCTGGCCTTCTGTGTTATTTCCCCTCCCCTATATTTGTACTCCAGGAAAAATGTGCGCAAAGGAGTGATTTGGGGAAATCATCTGACTGGGAAAGGTATCCCCAAATACATTTATTTCAGAAATGGCTTTGCCTTAGAGCTCTATGTCCCAACAGTCCTGCAAACTTGGGAGGAACGAGGATCCTCCTCCCTTTGCCATTTCACCCAATCTCCAGTTAATTTGATCTCTATCTGAGACCACTAGGGAGAGAACATCTATTAAACAATAGAACAGACTGATTGTGATGTATTTTCAACCGCTTTGGGGGAATTCTACAAAATTAAGTATCAGAATTGTTTTTCTTATTGGCAACTATTGATCTCTGACTGTGCCAGTTTCTCTCATTAACACTTTTATTACCTTGTCAATCACAGCACAACCTGCTCTATCCAGAGGCTAAAAGGATTTACTGTTATTAACAAAACTGTCTGGTGCCTCAGAGCAATAAAAACAGCTGAAACCACAGGGGAAGAGAGAAGTCTGCAGAGATTTCGGTACAATTTCAGTCTGGAGACTGATTCAGAAGGAAAAAAAAATCCATAAATAGGAGCTGGTTTCTCAGCTGATGCAAATGATCAAAACCTGTAAGAGCATCAGAGCCATAGGGCCATTTGTCTGCAAGTAAAGGTCCAGCCAGAAATTCGGGGTAATACCTAAAAATAGAGCGATGCTGAAAATGCTGTTTGTGAGCCAGATGCCTGGTACAGGAGGAGGTCTGCAAACACTGAATGAAGCAATGCCTGCCCAAGTAGACATGTTGTTCAGGGGCTGTGACTGGTTTTCACAACCTGAGAGTCCAGTTTAGGGAACTCAGTAACTTTGTAAGCCAGTCCCTTTGGGTGTCCCTTTACATGTCTCTTTACAGACTGGAAAAGGATGTTTTAGGCTTTTAAAAAGCACAAAAAATGCCTTGCTGTGATTAATTGTGGGAATGACTATTGGCAGGGGCTGGATGTGCACTTGTAATGAAGTTGGGGCATCTGATATGTACATGATAACATGGTGACAGCAAATGAGATAATGGGCTTGCTGCTGGCACCTCATAATAATAAGAATAGTACATAATTAAAAAATCAATGTTTTCTTGAAAGCATTCTGAAGTTGGTAGTTTGAAGGAGTTGGTCTTTGGTGTGATTGGCAGCAAAATTCTGTTGCTTCAAGGCAGGGTGTCCCAGCACTCTGGAAGCTGACCCTAAACTGCAACAGGACATGGTTATCAACCTTTTGATGATGCAAGCCTCCCACGATAACCTCGGAAGTAGGCTACTTGATGTCAGCTTCTGGCAAGAAAGAACGTGTTGCTTTTAATACCTATTTTTTCTCTCAGACGTAAGCACTTTTGGAGGCATTGTGGTTAAAAATCTCTTCTTGTAGTCTGTGGTGCTACAGCATTCATAAATGTAGCACTCCTTACTCCTGAGTTTCCAGGTGACAAAAAGTCTGGTGTGACTTGCCAAGCTGGCCCTCAAGTTCGACATGAGAACTTGCTCTTTCTCACTGTCTGTGGGGGAGATGCGCGTCATGGGAATGTAAAGGTGGTGGGAATGGATAGTGTCATCCTGAGTATTCAGCATGCCTCAATACCTGACCACACAGCTTGCTTGCTTTCTTGGGGTAACATTTCCAACAGCATTTGTTTGAGGAGTGCAAACTGCTGGTGTGCTTGCAATGAGCTCCAGACAGACACTTCACAGCCCCACTTGAATATGTATAGAAGAGCAGAGCCTCTGACTGTGCATCAGGCCATGGGACAGGTAATGCTGTTGGTACTGGACAACAGGATATATATATGCAGCCCTCTCCTCTCCTCTCCTTCTGCTTTCCCAGGCTGTGTGATAGAGTCATATCTGGATGCTGACATCATTCCTGAACTCTGCAATGTGGCACTGAGTATCTCATTTCTCCCTTCCCCTTGCTGTTGCTCCTGTTGCTCCTGAATGGGCAAGGCTCCAAGGTATTCCTATTTTTTTTTTCTTTTTGTCCAAGAAGAGGGCTTTATTTTGTCAACGTCTTTGGAACATGAAGGGATTTTTTCATTACTGCTACAGTAATACAGTCCAGATTTTTGTCTTTTCTCCTAACTTCCAAGGTCACCTAGACACTTCAGGGATGCGAGACTGCTCACTGAAGTAAGAAAACTGTTGACAAAAGGCACAAGATGGGTGAAGACAGCCATTGAAATCCTGCTCTGGCTCTAAATATAGCAACCTTGCCATACCAGTCTCCTGTCATTTACATGTTGAATTTGCATCTCATTAATATCTTATTAAGGACACTGGAAACCTAATGACAAAAACAAACGCAGCATGTGCAAAGAAGAATAATAGAAGGAATGAACTGAATAGATGGTTTTTTCCCTCTTGTGAGTATTCAGCTGAAGATTCAGCTGCACTCTGTGGTTTATGACCCCCTCAGTGTCAACGGTAGCACAAGGCTGGAAGTACCCTCATCATGCAAACAAGGCCAAAGACTAAAGTCCCAAAGGACATCAGCAGCCCTCCAAGTGGCTGGGGCACCCTGGCAGTGCCTTGCACTGATTTACAGGTAAGTTAATTTTAGTGGAGACTCCCCAAAGCATACCAGCTCCCCAGAATTTTAGAAGTTTGTTTGCATCAGACCTGCCAAACTGCAGCTTTTAAAACCAAACCATCTCAACAGATGAAGAATAAGAAGGAAACTTATTTCTGCTTTTCTGTGGTCCACACAGAATTCAGCTTAGTTCAGGAATTTCTCTTTCTTAGCTCACCTCTGTCGAATTTTCTCAGAGTTCACAGCAATGAACCCAGCCACCACAGCTCACACAGCTCTCCCAAAATGACCAAGCACTTCAGTATGCATGTTCCTGTCACTGATTTTGGTGTTAAAGTGCTCCAGTAATAAGATACCAATTAGATTATGTCACTGTAGAAGACTGCAGCTGCAAAATGGATATTCTGTCATTAGGACCCTTTTCTTCTGTCGTCCCAGGGGATAGAAACGCCAGGCAATGCAAGTAGCTCTATGGCAGCAGCTCCTCATGGTTTTGGTAGAGTAGAGATGAGGTTTAAAGGACGCTGCCCATGCTTTCTGCAAACTGCTAGAGGAATGTAAGGCACCTTTCAAGAGCCTTGATTCAAATACCATCTGACAGAGAAAAAGGATTCTGGAAAATGAGAAAAACTCGAAAGTTGAAGTGAGAAATTTAAGACACATGGTAGGAAAACTGTGTGCATCAAAGGGTAAAGCACAGGGTTCTATAAACCGTAAGTGGGCTTTGCTGTAAGGGCAGGATCAGGTGAGGAACGGGGTATGGGTCCCCCTTGGTCTGTAAGCAGCAGGCTGAAACTTGGATAGGACAGGTTGCAATTAGAAATCCAGCATGTGAAAGTGAAACCAAACAGTCGTAAATCAGAGAACACATGAAAACAATCCTCTGGGAACTCTAGTCAGCTGTTTCTTCATCAGATTTAGCTGTAATGTATTGGATTACATTATGAAAAGCCCCACACCGGTAATGCAAACCATGCAAAGCATGGAAATGCGCTTTAGTTCCCCTTTATAAGCATGTTACAAGAAATAATTTAGGTCTGTATTTATGTGGACTGTTGAGTTCCTGGATGCTGGCATTGTAGAGTGTAAATGAGTTAGTCTAGACCTGTTTTTCAGCCTTATGCTGAAAGAAGCAGAAGAAATCACGTCCTCTACAAATCTCCCTGATACGCTCCATGGAGCCTCACATGGTGAAAAAGCTCTCCCTGTGTCCTCCAGGCCATTGCATTCCAACCCTGGTTGTTATCCCAGAAAGTCCTCTACATGTTGTTACACAGAGAAGAGATGGCAAAAAAGAGGTATTTGGTAGAGGCTGCAAGGGTCTGTGATACTTGGGGTCCTTCTTCAGTGCTTATGGTGGTTGGCATCATCACTTGATCTTGCATAGTGTCTCCAAAATACGGAATTGAGGCAGATGATAATTTGGTAATGGGTAATGCCCACATTTTGTGATGGGTTTTCACCTTTTCTACACACTACCATTGCAGTGCACCCTAGAGTGCCTCTTTGTCAGGGCATACTTAGGGTTCTCTTTGCTCTGAACTGCTGCCTAAGTAAGTTCCTCTCTCAATCAAACGTTTGATCTTTCCTATTTGGAATGTTAAAATGACATGACCCAAACCCTGAAGAATCTCTACTGTCACTCACCTCCTTACTTTCCCCTCTACTGACAAACTACAAAATGCATCAGCACATTGGATGTTGGCATCTGTCTTTCCACAAGTCTTCTTTACAAAGGCAAAAGTGATCGATCTTTTAGTAGGGGTTCACTAATTGTACTTATTTATTCAGGCACTGCCCTTTTGCATGCTATGAAAGAGCAGAGCTGCCTTTCCAAGTGTGTATTTCAAAGCTCTTTAACAAATTAAGAGCAAAAGTCTGCAGAGGAGGGAGAAACATGGAGGAAAGAGGATTTTTGTTGCTCATAAGTGGCATCATGTGGACCCAAGGCAAGATGGATGAACACTGTGTGCTATCTTGGTGCACTGAATAAGCAGAGATATTGATATGCTGTATTGACACACAATTGGCTAAATGTCCTCAACGAGAAGGATGGCTATGGTTTTCTAGTGTGCAAAGCACTTGTTGAAGAGGTAAAAAGTCCAAATCAGTGCACAACATTTCTGCTCCGTTGGAATCTCCCATGAGGTCAGCATTCCTTATGGGAAGAAGGACAAGGTTTTGGTACACTCCAAATTCCTTTTTCTACCAAAAAATTAAGACTGCTGTCATTTGTGGTCCACAGGGTTCCTCTCATTTTGGAGTAGTGAGCCCTACCACCAACCCCACAGTGAGACTCACTGCTGGAAGAGCTGGTTGTAGTGTTCCTCAGTCTACAATAGTTGCTTTTCCTTATTGCAATGCAGAGGTGCTCTGCATAAAAAGGATACTTGGTTTTGAAGCATTAGATGCTCATTTCTGCCTTGCACAATATCATTGAGGCTGTTTTTTTCTATCACCTGACCTTGAATGTTGACTAGCATTTAGTCTTTAAGGCTGTCGCTTCCTATGTGATAAGATAATCATAACAGAGCCAGAACTGACAAGTGGTGTTTTGATGTAAGCAATGGGCAAACAGACAGATCAATAAGTGCTGAGCAAGGCACGCTTCACCTCATATCGTATCGACTTACTGCAAAAATAATGGGGCAACAAAATGAAAATGTGTTGTGTTCTGAGTTATGGTCAGTGGTTATATATAATATAACAAAATATATTAACTCAGATGGGACTTGCTGTTGAAAAAAGTACAAATAGGCAGTCATAAAATATACTGTCTCTCAATGTACACAGCAACACATCAAGATTAATTACATGGAATATGCGAGGAAACGAAAGCAACAATAAATTTCTATCATTATAACTGTAGAAACAACATGAGAAAGATTTATGGCACTAAGAGCAAAATTTCTGTGTCCTCTTAGTCCGACTGTCTAATGTGTGAGAGATATATGAGGCCAGTGAGCAATAATCCAAAGTATTTATTTTTGCTCTCATTGATGCTGTTTATGAGCAGTGGAATGATGACATAGGGCTTACTGGCTTTTGGTGGGACTTGTGGTATAGGTTGGTTATGAACATTTTGATTTCAGCAGACCTGATTTCCAGAAGCCAGATGGCAGCCAAGGTAGAGAGAGGAACAAGGCAGAGAGAGGAACAAGGAAATTGGATGTGTTTAGAGATTTTCAGCTCATGGGGGTGCAAGTGTAGGCGCACTGAAGCAGGGAGGCACTCTCTTGTGCTAAAGGCTAAGGTTGCTTTTTATGCACAGGAGACTCTTCTCCTTGCCATCTCTTGCCTCTGCTGATTAATCCTGATAGGCATCTCTGTAGGAATACATTCATATGCTGGTGCATGATTTCTCCTAATGCAGACAGGCACTTCCATATCTTCTACTGTATGCTACACTTGGAGATATGACGGGCACGTGGATAAATCAGGCTGCTGCTGGGAGGAAGCAACCTGTGATAATCAGATTGAAAGAAGAGAGAGGTTATGGCAAAGACTGGAGCAACACACTGCTGGGCATTTTATTGCCTTTGAAATGGGCTGTGTGTAGCTAGAAAATAGGATGTCTACTACAGCTGTGTGGGCATCTATCTTACCTCTCAACAGCAGATAGCAAACTGCCCAGTCAGGGGCTTAGCAAGATACATGATGATTATGGCTGCTTCATTAATTGTGATATGACATGACAAGGAATATAATTTACCTTGATGATAATTATCCTTGACCCAGGTAGTTTTGCAAAGCTTGGGCAGAGTGTAGAGGGTTGCTCTAATGGTTCAGCACTGTACAGGAAGGCTCTTCAGCAACTCTGTAGCTTCACAGGTGATCTTTGAGTGTGATGGAGTATTTTTCGTATGTTTAATGTAGGAATCCACACATGAAAAGGAAAAAACCCCAAGGTAACACTCCCAAACAAACCCTGGAAAATAAGTACAGTGACTCCTCTCTGTATCGCGACTTTTCCTTCACGACCTCGCCCATTTGCGAAGCAATTTTTTCACAGTCCGGCTCTTGGGATCTGCGATATTTCATACCCAGCGCATGCGCTCTGCTTCTGCTTTGCCGAGGGGCGGTGCCGGCTCTCCCTGTGAGGCAGGATGGGCCTGCCCCATGCCCGGCTCCCCTGGGAAGGGCACAGAGGGAGGGTTTGGGGTTTCCCCGGCTCAGCCTCGGGTTTACAGTCCTGTCGCACCGTGCCTGGCCCCTGAGCCGGTCCTGTGTGTCTCCGTGCCCAGTCCCTACAGTGGAAGGGTCACGCTGCACTATGTCCCAGGTGGCCACTGAGACCCAGTGCAGCACCGCCACAAGACATGCCATGTATTCGTATGTACAGTGTATGTATGCACGTGTAATTTATAGAATTTAAAAAGTGTTGTGGAAACTTTATACGTGCTGACTTTCTCAACGGCTTAATAAAATTCAAACTGCCTTTAGGGGCTCTGGACTGGGGACAGCAGGGAGCGCCTGGGGGGCTGTGGGACGAGGACAGCCACTGTGGAAGGCAGAGCAGGTCCCTCAGTGTCACTTGCCCGCCCGTGTGTGCGAGCTGCAAGTGGGCAGTGCTTGTGTGCGTGTGTCTGAGTTACTGTTTCCATGGCTCAGGCAGGGAAGGCAATGCTGTCTGTGCCCGGGGTCTGCAGCTGGTGCACCTGGTGATGACGTGAGGCAAGTGCTGTGTGCTGGGACGGGGCAGCGGTGGGATGTTCCCACACCACTGTCACTGTGCCGGGAGGAGGTTTCTGTTCCCTCTCCCTCTGGGACCGTAGTGGCGGTGCTGCCGTGCTGCCTCTCCCGGCACCGGTGGATGTTAAAGGGAAAGAAACTTCAATACCAAAGCCCCCGCCCTGCCATAAGCACACGGGGTGTCTCAATGTTGCAAAGTTAAGGTTTTTCCAGGCTGCAAGAATGCTGACCAGAGCTCAGGGACAGCCCTTCCCCACCGCGGAGGCAGGGTGAGCGCGCGTGGGCCGGTGTGAGCCGTGGGGCCAGGCCGGGCCGGGGGGGGAGCAGCGGCTCGGAGTTTGTGCTGTGAGTGCACACACGGTCACAGCAGCCACTCAGAAATGGTTCCCTTTGCTCGCTTGTGCCGAGAAAGACAAGGGGAAGGATCAGAGAATTGTCCGCAGAGCTCCGGAGTTCCGGGGGGTGGAGCAATGGGCGTGGCCTGCATGCATATTAACGACCTGCAGTTCTTTGCGAGACTAGGGTTTTGTGATGGCATTGGCCTGTCCCTTTCCTCGCGATGGAGGGGGTATAACTGTATATATTAAATCCGGAATACATTTGCAGTGGATTTTGTTGGCAGAAAATGCCACAGATATTCACAGATTTGAGTAGCCATTGGGGTCACAATATTGAATCCAATTGTTCTTTCATTCAGGTTTGCTGTCCTCTCATTTCTTTTTTCTTGTGAAGCAGGGAAAACCTGAAATTTTATCTCTGCTGCAATCATAGGTCAGGGATGTAATAAGACATCTAAGCACAGACTGGAGAGGGGAAGTATTTTAAAGCAAGTTTTAGTATTTCAAATTGTTAAGTATGTAGTTTGTTCCTCACATTTGTCAGAGGATTGTAAGCTTTTGAATAAATTTTGGTTTGTTTTTTTTTTTTCTGATAGCATAATTCAAATGATTATCAAAATATTTTTGTCATCAACTCACTTTTGTCACCAAAAGGAATTATCAAAATAGGTTTTTGCAGACAAAAGCCCAACACTACACACATGGTTTACAACAAAAACCCAGGCCATTTGGAAAAATAAATAAAAGGTCCACATTTTTGATATTTAAATGCTGAAGAAAAATCCTGTTTCTGAAAAAGGAGTTGCTGAAAAATACTTGAATATCTATTGTTCAAAAAGTTCAGCCAGACAACCCTGAACTTACCCAGATAAAAGAGGTGACTTTATTATCTCAAGTAACCCCTGGTAGAAATGAGAGCAGAATTTGGCATAGTGAATAGATTCTTAGTATAAAAATGAGTATATTCAGGCAATTCATCACGATGCTTTATTTTACAAAATTATGCAGAGCTCCCAGCAGTGAGTGGAGCTGTTGAAAGAAAGGTCTGTTATCTAGATGTAAAACTTCATTTGAGTTTCCAGTTACTGACAGCTTTTGTCTTAAAAAGCATTATGTGCTCCAGGGATCTCTGATTTCATTTTTTAACTTTTCCATTTCTTTTCCTAAATTTTGGAAATAACTTTGTTTCAGAGGCACTAGAGATGGTATGAGCGTTTGCAAAAGGCTTTAGCTCATGGGAATTATGTGACATTCATGGACTTCATCAGGGTCCATCATGTGCAGTTTTTAAGATCTGGCTTTGTGGCTGCAAGGGTGCTGTGGTGCTTTTTTCCTCCTGCAGATTCACCTCCTATTATTTCCCTGACATGACCCTGATGGATTGGACCAGAGTGGGACAGCATTAGCTGGCAAGACTCTGTTGCTTACATCCCTTCCCTACATATTTAAAAACTGCTTTCAGTGAAGTGGCTTCTTACTGGGAGCAAGTTGGGTTTTCTGTTTATGCCTGTATTGATGGCTGTGGTCTGGCTTTTTCTCTGTACCCCACCTTTGCTGGGAGATGGTGCTCTCTCTCCTGCTCTTTCATCTCCACACCTTTCATCTTGTGCATCATTTTTGGAAGGTGATGGAAGAATGTGGCAGGAAGAGGCTGAGAGGATCAAAGACACCTCGGGGACTTTGAAGTCTGGGAATGCTGACTAATGCAAGGGGACAAAAGGGTGACAAAATGTACAGTAGGGAGTCATGGCCCAAAGAGGGAAAGGGACAGGGTTTTGCCATTAAGCTGAGGAGCAGAGTTGGTGGGATGTACTTTCCTTTTCGTGGGGTTCAAGGATGAGAGGTCATTGACTGCTATTTTTTGTGCATGTCAGATGCTTTCCCTGCCCTAAACAAGCTGGAAACAAGAGGGAAAATGAAACAAAACTGAATGGGAGTTATTTGAAACACAGAACATCTTCATGTTTGTTATTAGAAGAAAAATAAAACAAATCCTTAAAAAGTCAGAGTGTCCCCAGAGTGACATCACTTAGCAGGTGATGAGCTAGGCGGGTATCTACATGCAAAGATCCACTTTTCCTGCTTTCTCATCAGTCCTCCCAGGCTGGAGTCTCAGCCCACCGTTGTCTGAGCCTGGCTGAAGCCTCACTAATATTTGCTCTCTGGCAGGTTGTGGCTGGGGAGGAAAAGGAGCTCCAAAAGGAACCCAAGAAGGAGATTTAGTGAAGAGTGAAAGGAGGAAAAAAGCATGTCATTAAATATCTTCTAGCATCTGCTAGGAGTAGGATACATCCGACATCTGGTGTTATCTTCCCAGAGCTCTGATAAAAATTTAACCCCTTTGGGGAATAGGGCTGGGGGAAGGTCATGATTTATCTCCCCCAGTAGCTTACAACCCTGTTATACAATCCTGTTTATATGGCTATCAAGATTCATCTTAAAACTCATGGGCAGCTCACTTGTGGCATGGTGCAAACCTTAGAGTCACTCAACTTTGCCAGCACCATTTGCAAACATCCTGGCACATGCTGTAGCGTGAATGAACTCTCTCATAAGTCGGCATAAAAATGGCAGGAGAAAATAGGTTTGTCCCCATATCAAATCCAGGCCTGATTAGAGCAGGAATTTTCTAGAGGAATTTTACCTCATGGACTGTATCCAGCAATTTGCAAGTCACACAGCCATGTCTGGAATTCATCAAGATAACAGCCTTTGTAAAAAGACTGATATGTTGGCTTGATGACACATCACATTTATAAGAGACTCAGATTCACCATAGCCAAATCATGAGTCTGTCCCACCTGTAATAGTTTAGCTGGAAGATAGAAAAGGATATGTGCAAACTGCTAGGACAGCACCTTCTTTATTTCAGATGAAAGCTGTCTGAGATAAGGCATCTTAATTTCTTCTCCAGGATTAAAAAATAAGAAAGATTCTTTTGTTCCCAAGAAGCACCTTTCCCAGATTACTTTGCCAGTCTGATGGAAAGTCCATGAAGTCCAAGATCTCTATAGGTGTGCATATTCTTCTACATGATGGTTTCCATCAGCCATTTGAATCAAGATCAGCTTGTCTTGGGGAAAGAGTGTGCTTGATGGCTCCCAAAGTTCCATCTAGCCCCTTTTCTTGTGATTTTGTGATCTCAGTGAGACGTTAGAAGAATTTAGGCACCCTGCTTGAGACATCTAATTGTGCGTTGTGATTCCTTAAAATCACATTTCCCCTTTTGGATGTGGAAAACAGCTGCTTGGAAAAATATTTTTATTATGTTGACTTTTGAAGAAAAACAACCTCCAAAAACCAAACTACTTAGTAACCTCTACAGAAAAACAACGGGAAAGGAACAAATGAGGGAAAAAAATCTGATACTACGGTTAATCAATACTGGAAAAAGAAGGGTGGAGAGACACATGCACTCTGTGAATATCTGTAAGCAGGAATGTACTCCTTTCCTGCAACTGAACAAGTTTCATGTCCCTGGTGAGTTTTAATGCTTTGTCCTAAAGCTACCCTGAAAAGTTGAGTGTTCAAGTGTGGTACATGGGAGACTGTGAGGCTCTTCAAACTTATAATTTTATTTTTTTTTTAATGGCAGAAATTTTTTGGCCTGTCTTTCTCCTAGACTTACAGAAGTGGGTTCTGCTCACGGGTGGGCTGGCTGGCTTGCTCTGTTAATAGTAGCACTAGACAAATCTGAGCTTTTCTGCTTCAGAGTGACATTCTTCCAAAAATATACAGCACGTCCAAGTTGGAACAACTTAGTATTGTGAGGCTTTCAAAGGTGCCCTGCACAATTTGGAAGAAAGGCTCCTGTGGTAGCTGATGCTAAGGTACACCCCCAGCACCTGCAGCATTCCTGTGCCACAGTAAGAGGGCATCTGACTGAATCTTGTCTGCCCAGAAATGCAGTGAGGACCAGAAAAACTGCACAGGGCAGGAGAGAGGCATCTGGCATTGGCCCAGAGCCCTGCTTCAGCTGTGACACCGCTCAGTACGAAGCTTTCCCCGAAGTTTTTCAGCTTTCCAAGGGCTAAAACTCGCTCCCAGCCTCCAGTGGAGAACCACTGCAGCACTCTTTGCATGCAAATTGTTAATGCATTGTGCATGAGGACCCTAATTAATACTCTGCTGAAGATAACAATTTTACATTATAGCTATTAACCTTGACACATTTCAAACCAAATGTTCGTGCATTGGGGAGGATTTTGTGTACATTGAGTTGCGAAATAATGAATTATGTTTTTGCATGTTTTATATACTGGTTTTCTTTAGTGAGACTGATACTGGTGAAAGGAGGCATGCATTAAAGAATTTACTCCAATAGTTAGGGTAGTAGCCAGGTGTTTTGGAGCTTTAGGTTGTTTCTTGTTTTGCATTTTTTTCCTGCAGATCCTTTAACTTTGCATATCCAATGAAGATAGGATCCATCAAAGGAATGGATTTCTAATCATGAGAGAGGATAGCCCTCCTTTTCTATGCCCAACATCACTTTTCCCCAGATTTTGTTAGAAAAGTTCAGTGATTCCTTGCTATGTGATTCCCTGCAGAGATTTGATTCCTGGATCAAGATTATGGACCATGTATCATCATACTGGATGTTATTGAGTTTTTAAGTGAGATTATTTAAAGATTTCCCTTTAGTACTTAATTAATGTATCCCAAATAGTAGACCAGAATTGATGACCTGAAGTAACAATGTTGAAAACATGGTCTGCCAGGGTATGTTTGAGGGACATGGTTCTGAGAAGAACATTTTGTTCAGACTGAGGACAAAGAGACTTGGAGGATAAATGCCACTACTAGATGATGGACACTGCTGCTATGGTGGTTTAAGCTGTTTGCACCTGCAGTTCTCTTCCCTGTTGTCTTCCTAGGGGTGTTAGGAAAGAGCATCTCCAACTTCCTCTCCTGCCAAGAAAATAAATTATACTTTGTCTTCAAAGTGCCCTGCAAACCGGTTTCCTCTGCCAGGGCAAGTGCAATACCTGGGGAGGGTCTACAACATACATTTAATGTGAGGAGGAGAATGTTCAAGGACTTTGCAGTCCTTTCTGTCTCACTCTTCATCCTATACTTCTTCCTTCAGGGCTGTTCAAATGCAGAATATCCCAAAGTGCCAAATTCTGAGGAAACCTGGAATCCATTTACCCTGCAGTTGTCACAGTGTGTAATGGAAAAAGGATGCTTATAAGGCCACTTTCTTTCAGAAGGATTTTGTTTCTGATCCAACTGGCAATAACTATAACTCTGTGTAAACTATTTGATGGATCTGTATAGTCAACAGATCAATTTTATTATACTTGGCCACTGCAGAAAAACTGTAAACTCCTGCTGTTAGCTGAAGTCTGGAAAATATGTTTACAGCTTTATTCTTTTCCTTTGGTGGTATCAATGTATTTATTTTTTATTTAATAAAAAATGTGCTGTGCTCTCTCCCATGCTATTTTATCATTCAGAACTTTTCCACATGGCCAACTCTACCACAACATATTGCACTAATGAGGAAACAATTCTAAATAATGCTGTGTCTCTTTGATTTCCTGGGCTGGTGGAAGTTCAATTCTCCTTCGTCTTTTGAATATCAGGTTTTACTGATTTTAAAAGTATTTTATGTAGTGTGCTTCCAAATATCAGTTTCCAGTGAAGCCCCCAAAGTGACTGAGAAAGCAAGATTATGTTTCAAAATGAGCTAAACCCCTTTAAAATTATGTAGAAAGTATTAAATTGTATTTGTAGCCATGGTAGCTGACATGTTGGAGTGCCTTCCTTAGGTGGCTGGGCTGTGTCCTGGACTGAGTTAGGGTTAGTAACTGCCCTTAGCACAACCCTCCTACTATTTAATTGGTTCATCCAGGAAATTGGGCTGAGACAATGAGCTACCCAGGGGTCTGCATGCTGCTTGATTGACAACCAGGGCTTATCTGTGGGACAAACTGTTAGCTTTCTGCAAGCTGTCGCTGCCTCTCTTGTAGGGTATATTAAAAGGGAATGCTGGATCAGTAACTTTAAAAGACCTTTTAAAAATAATCAAATTTGGGAACATATGTCCATGTGATGTAAGGTTTGTCTAACCCAGTATCCCAACTGTGATAAACACCATTGCCAGATGTTTCTAAATAAGATTTGAAACTCCCACTGCAATAGATATGGGATTATTTGCCTTAAACAAAGGTCTCACTATGACCTTGCACAGTTACAGGTCAATCCTGTACCAGGTGTTTTACTATGCATAACTGTTGGACAGGGAAAGCTCATGATACACTCACTCATTGTAAATAAAAATATACAACTTCCTGACCACTCTCAGCTGTGCCATCTTTTGATGCTGCCATTCACCATACCATTTGAAACTGCCATTTACCTTTTCAAAATAGCTGATTGCAGAGTTACAGGATAAGCAGAGTGGAAAAGAACCTCTCAAGAGAGCTTCAGAGATGGGCTGCATTTGGGAGCCTTTATATTGGCAACATGGAAAACAAATTACAGATCATTTTTATTTAAGTGGGTAAAATGAGTTAGAGGGGCAGAAGACCGGCCTGGATGAGCAAAGAGCTCCTGAAAGAACTAGGGGAAAAAAGGAGGATGTACAGCCTTTGGAAAAAGGGGGAGGTAAGTCAGGGTGTGTTTAAGGAAGTTGTCAAATCATGCAGGAGAAAAACTAGAGATGCAAAAGCCCAGATGGAACTCAAACTGGCTATTTCTGTTAAGGACAATAAGAAATGCTTCTATAAATACATCAACGGTAAAAAGAGAGGCTGCAACAACCTTCACTCCATATTGGATGTAAGGGGCAATATAGTAAGTAGAGATGAGGAAAAGGCAGAAATACTTAATATCTTCTTTGCCTCTGTTTTTAACAGTAAGACAGATTGCCTTCAGGACAACTGGACTAGTGGGCTGATGGAAGGAGTTGGGGTGCAATATAAACCCCCTGTAATCCAGGAGGAT
>WEKX01004997.1:25139-56571 GCA_013390025.1 Pitta sordida
CATCAGCAAGTTTGCAGATGATACCAAGCTGGGGGCAAATGTCGAACTGTTGGAGGGTAGGAGGGCCCTTCAGAGGGACCTTGACAGACTAGAGAAATGGGCAGACTCCAACAGTATGAGATTCAACAAGACTAAGTGCCAGGTTCTTCACTTTGGACATAACAACCCCATTTAGCGCTATTGACTAGGGGATGAGCGGCTGGAGAGTGGTGAAATGGAGAGGGATTTAGGAGTAATGATTGACAGGAAACTTAATATGAGCCAGCAGTGTGCCCAGGTGGCTAAGAAGGCCAATGGCATCCTGGCCTGAGTTAGGAACAGTGTGGTCAGTCAGACTAGGGAAGTTATACTTCCCCTGTACTTGGTGCTGGTCAGACCACATCTTGAGTACTGTGTCCAGTTCTGGTCTCCCCAGTTTAAGAAGGATGTTGAGCTGCTTGAGAAGGTCCAGAGAAGGGCAACAAGGAAGGTGAAAGGACTGGAGAACAAGCCCTATGGGGCGTGGCTACGGGAACTGGGGTTGTTCATCCTGGAGAGGAGGAGACTCAGAGGTGACCTCATTGCTGTTTACAGCTACCTGAGGGGATGTTGCAGTCGGGTGTGTGTGAATCTCTTCTCTCAGGCTGACAACACCAGAACAAGAGGACATGGCCTTAAGCTACGCCAGGGGAGGTTTAGACTGGATGTTAGGAAGAGGTTTTTCACAGAGAGAGTGATCTCTCATTGGAATGGTCTGCCCAGGGAGGTGGTGGAGTCGCCATTCCTGGAAGTGTTTAAAAGGAGACTCAATGAGGAGCTGAGTGACATGGCCTAGTTGGTGGGCGGCTTGGATGGATGGAGCGTGGTGCCCATGGTTCCACGCTTCTGGGCCTGATCCCTGGGTAGGCATTTACTTGGGAGTTGGACTAGATGATCCTGTGGGTCCCTTCCAACTCAGAATAACCTGTGTGAACCTGTGAACAGTGAAAAACACTCCCACAAGGCTTATATTTACAAAGTCACTTTTTGGAGTGAGTCACACCTCGGCTTTTTCCATGATATCTTGGTAATTCTATTATTTCATTTTTTTCTTTTCCTATGCAATTTGCACGTTCAGGGTCAAGCCTTCGCTAATGACAGCTCCTTGTGTTTCAAGGTGGCCAAATCAGCAGGATGTATGGCACATATCCACAGAGCTTTAAAAATATCTCTACATGACATATGCTGTTTGCCCCAGAACACCAGATAGGTTAATTGTTAAAGAAACATTAATAATATTAACTGATGGTATGGCTTCCCACTGCCTCTGCCCTGGCAATCTCACACTAGCAAATGGATTAATAATACTATCGGAAATGAATGTCATTGCTATGCAAGTACGTAACCCAAAACTAGATAATTCAGGAATAGTTTGGATGATTACTAATTAGATCCACTGACACAGGGGAATTTGAATTATTCATGACTGGCTGAAAACAGCGGGTAATTCATTCGTTCACTTCTCTGCAACTAATGTAGAAATTGTTTATTTTTACACACACACACACACACACACACATACAATCTGCTAAAAATGATCCCTTGTTTCAGAACTGATTGTTTCTTTGTGAAGGAAAGCTAGAGCTGCAAGGTTAGCATAAAAAGTATCAGAAGTTAGTTGAGAAATATATGGACAAGTCACACTTTACAAGAGGTATTGGCTGTATTTGAGTGGACATTTGTTGATTTGCAACAGCTAGGTTTCATGCTCTTAGAGGTGTTTTCCAACATCAATGATTTTATGATTCAAGATTCTGTCATGGGCTTTATTCTTTATTTGTTGAGTTTCAGGAGGCCAAGGCAACATTGGAACTTCTAAAGAAATATTGAAATGAAAATGCTCGTGCACTCCCAGGGTAGGTGAGGAGATGGCACATGTTGGCAACTGCATCTCCACTGGAACCCTTTTTTGAGCCCTGTGGTGCATGATGCTGGCTGGGAAGACAGGAGGGCACTTTCCACAATCACTCCTGCTCCCTCTGCTCTCCTCAGGACCATCCAGCACCACCCTGTCTCCCTGCAGCAGAGGCATCAGGCACTCCCCAGAGTCCCCCTCTTTCACCTGGGGGAACATTTTGAGGATCTTCCTCCTTTGAGGACTCTGTACATGAGCAAATGCACATGCCTTTCCAGTCTGACACTCTGAAACCGGCCTCTTTAGCAGCTCTGCACACGTGTACTGCTGGATACGGAATTTGCTAAGGTGAGGTGGATAATACAAGTTGAGGACATCTAGGTGTCTGTTTATCCTTAATGGCATGCAAACAACTTCAAAATAGTGTGCAAAAACTTTCTGAACTGTCTAATAACAACTTCTGTTCTGGCACTGAGCTGGGAGCCCAGGGAGCAAAACAGTTTTAGGACTCCTCCTTTCTACCTTTTTCCCTCCCAGAAATGGCTCTGATTAGTTTAAATAGGAGGGGGGGAAAAAAAAGATTACTCAAGTGGGAGGATAAATAACCCCACACATGAAATTACCCAGCTCGTTCAATACCAGACTGTGCAGACCTTATTGCTTTTATTAATTTATGAGCTTTATTATCTTGATTTTTCATTAAAATACAATAAGTTGGTCTAACTCATAAAACAGATAAAGTGCAGCACAATAGTTCATTTACCATTGATCTATATTTGTAACTCACAGAAGACGACAGCTATGGCTGTCATGTGCAGAGTCATGCCCAATTCAGAAGCACTACACAACCATGAACAGTTGAAGCAGAGAACAGCACCTTGTCTTTCCTCTCTGGCCCACCAGTGCACTTGCACTTATTTTGACCATGTTTCAGCACAGCAGCAATAGCTAATGGCAATATCTTAGATGTGTCTTGTGTAAATGCTGCTGTAGAGGGGATTAGAGTTTATCTCCGCTGCATTGCGACCTCTCCATTATGACCCCATGGATTTGCGAGGAAGATTTCTCACAATTCAGTTTCAGACATCTGTGACGTTTCCCAGTCAACGCATGCGCAGTACCTCTGCTTTGCCAANATTTCCCAGTCAACGCATGCGGTGCCGGCGCTCCGTGTGGAGTGGGATGGGGCCGGCCCCCTGGGGAGGGTGCGCAGGGAGGGCACGCGGTTTCTTGCTTAGAGCCCTGTGGCACCATACCCTGGTCCCTGACTCAGTCCTCTGTGTCTCCATGTCCAGTCCCTACAGTGGAAGGCTCACCCCACAGTATGCCCCAGGCGGCCGCTGAGACCCAGCACAGCACCACCACAAGACATGCCATTCCTAGTTACTCAAAGCCCAGTTAAAGGCTGGGCAGCGCTGCCTCTACTGGGACCAGTGGATGTTAAAGGGAAAGAAACTCCGATACCCACACCCCCTCCACCACCACCACCATAAGCATCACGGGATGTTGCAGTGTTGCAAATCTAAAGTTTTCCAGGCTCCAAGAATGCTGATCAGAGCTCGGGGACACCTCTTCCTTGCTGCAGAGGCAGGGTGAACACATGCGGTGGCAGCAGCCAGGTAGCAGACAGCCCCGGCGGGCCAGGCCAGTATGGGGCCAGGAAGTTGCACCAGGATGCCATGGGCACGAGCCCTGGGGTCGGGAGGAGGCCATGGTGAGGGGTTTGGGCTGCAAGCATGTGTAGTTGCAGCAGCTGCTCAGAAACTGTTCCCTTTGCTCCCCTATGCTGAGAGAGCCTGTGAGGAGGAGCAGAAAAGTGTCCACAGCGCTCTGGGCGTGGCCTGCATGCATATTAAAGACCTGTGTGTCTTTGCAAGTCTGACATTCTGTGAGACCCCTGGCATGACCGGTTCCTCACAAATGCAGGGATATAACTGTAGTATGCAAAAGAAGATGCATAAAAATGCATCATGTGGCAGTGAACATATTTTAAGCTTGAAAGGATTGTATCTTTGTTTTCTGAAATACCAATTCCAGGCCTTCTTTCCATCTTAAACCAGCCAACACTTGAGCCCAGGGGATCTCTGTTTCTCTGTATGTGTGTATGCATGTGCACATAGCACATATATCCATTACTGGGTAAAAGTGAGAAAAATCCCAAGCGCTCAAGGGTGTTTTCACGCTAATTCACATATATGTGAACTTCTTAGAATTTTCCCTTAAAAAGATGCATTAGGAAGCAGAGACATTCAATAGCATGCAGCCCCTAGTGAAGCAATGTTAATTGTGTGGCAAAGTCATGTCTGAAATGCTGCTGGTTTTACAGCTGTTGTTATGGTCATGTGCCCCTCAGCAGTCCCCAGCAGGCACGTGGCTCTGCATTGCACTCCCAGCTTCATCCACGTTGAATCACAGCTTAATCTGGCAGCCACCTCCTCATCTGGGTCTTCCTCAATATAAGCAGTGCTGGCACTGTGGGACCACAGACAGAACGAAAACTCGAGAAAAAGGTCACTATGTTACTTGTGCTTAATATGCATTTCTATTTCCTCCTCCCGGCAAGCAGAGGAAGCTTAATTGGCTATTTCATACTGCTATCCCTTTCTCCTTGACCCCAGGCATTGGTTGCTGACACCTCCAGCATCCCTCCATAAATGGCAGTAAAAACAACTGATGTGACAAGTGGGTGCTTTATGAAGAATGATATGCCATCCATCATAATTAACCCATATGTCCCTGTCACAGACTGGGGCAGGCCCCATCACATCTGGTTTCCTGTTTGAAAATACTTTGGTTTATGTAGGTTTCATTGAAAACAACCAAGAGACTGATCTCTAGGCAATAGAAGCTGGTAAAAGATGAATTAGCTGTCACTCAGAAAGATGCCTTGGCTGTGGAAACCATCAAGCATATTCGAAAGGTTTCATTAGTCCTGCTTCCCGCCTCCCTATGCTCCGCATGTATGCTTTTCAGATCAGTTAACAGTCCAGCACCTGTTCTCTGTGCCTTTTGGATAACACTTCAAGGATGCAAAGAACCTGAGTCCTGCAACAGCATGATTTTAGGGCCATTCATAAGAGCAGGGTCATTAGCTTTGCTTCTCAAATTAAATGTCACACCATGAACATTTCAGATCTGGCATCTGTTTATGCACAAATAATGTTAGCCCAGTAAGTGCCAAGTGCATTGGCACTCTGTATTAGCACAGAGTTGCTTGGGGTTTTGTATCAATGGGCTGTAAAGCATTGGAGACTTTTGGTGCTAATTTTTGGCCCCGAGGGCAGAAAGTGGCTTGCAGATCCACTGGGTAAGTGGGATTGAGGCTGTCCTTCATACTGTCTAGTCAGTGCTGGGTTCTTTTGTTTTCCTTTGCTTCTGCTTGTCCAGCAGTACAGCAGCTCTTCCTTTTCCTCCCTCGAGCATTAATTCAGTCCCCCCACAATCTAATCTTCAGCCACAGCCTGTTGTTTAATTCTTTTTTTAGCCAACGTTGTCCCTTATTATATCCCAGTGTTACTGTGATGGTGGAGGGACTTGACACAGCACTCACTGATGCTATAGGGACACTAATAGTGTTATATGGGACACCATACTTAACTGTACTTAAGAGCTATTACATTATATATTGGAGTTATGGAGGAGATCATCTAGAGTGATGTCACACAACATGTCCAAGACAAGCAGAGGATCAAGCCCAGCCAGCACAGGTTTATGAAAAGCAGGTTCAGTGATCCCCTGTTACTCGTGGGCTGTTGGGTCTGGCCCTCTTCACATGAATCCTGGAATCCACAAAGATAGAGAACCCATTACGCAGTCGAGTACGCCACGCCCGTAGCCATGCCCCCTCCCCTAATAAGGTCTGGAGGTCCTGAGAGCGGGGCTTGTTTCAGATGTCTGGCTGTGCTCCGCAGGGGCGGGGGCCGGCATGATGTGGCATGGCGCGTGAGCGGTGGGTGCTGGCGCGGTGCGCGAGCGAGCAAGGAGTCCCAGCGCGGCACGTGAACGATGGGTGCTGATGCCGCGTGCTGGGTGAGTGGGGAGTTCCAGTGCAGCATGAGCAGCGGGGCTGGGGGCTGAGCAGACTGGGGTCGCGGTAGGTTCTGCACACGCGCCAGGTCCCACAACTCACCAGAAAATCAACAGCGAGTATGGGATCACGCAAATTACAGATCACAACTATGCAGAGGATCACTGTACTGCTTAACCAACCTGATCTTCTTTTTTTGGTAAGGTGACCCACTTTGATGAGGGAAGAGCTGTGGATGTTTTCTGCATNAGATAGAGAACCCATTACGCAGTCGAGTACGCCACGCCCGTAGCCATGCCCCCTCCCCTAATAAGGTCTGGAGGTCCTGAGAGCGGGGCTTGTTTCAGATGTCTGGCTGTGCTCCGCAGGGGCGGGGGCCGGCATGATGTGGCATGGCGCGTGAGCGGTGGGTGCTGGCGTGGTGCGCGAGCGAGCAAGGAGTCCCAGCGCGGCACGCGAGCGATGGGTGCCGGTGCCGCGTGCTGGGTGAGTGGGGAGTTCCAGTGCAGCATGAGCAGCGGGGCTGGGGGCTGAGCAGACTGGGGTCGCGGTAGGTTCTGCACACGCGCCAGGTCCCACAACTCACCAGAAAATCAACAGCGAGTATGGGATCACGCAAATTACAGATCACAACTATGCAGAGGATCACTGTACTGCTTAACCAACCTGATCTTCTTTTTTTGGTAAGGTGACCCACTTTGATGAGGGAAGAGCTGTGGATGTTTTCTGCATGGACTTCAGTAAAGCCTTTGAAACTGTCTCCACAGCATTCTCCTGGAGAAACTGGCTGGTCAGAGCATGAATGGACACATTGTTCACTGGGTAAAAACCTGGTTGGATGGCCTGGTCCAAAGAGTGATGGTGATGGAATTATATCCATCTGATGGCCAATTACTAGTGAGCTTCCCCGGGACTCAGCATTTGGGCCAGTTCTGTTTAATGTCTTTATCAACAATCTGAGTGAGTGAATCAAGTGTATCCTCAGTAAGTTTGCAGATAACACTGGGATGGTTGCTCATATTAATCTGCTGGAGGATGGGAAGGCCCTGCAGAGAATCTGGACAGACAGGATTAATGGGTCAAGGCCAGTGGTATGAAGTTTAATAAGGCAAATATTGGGTCCTGCCCTTGGGTCACAACAACCGCAGCCATTCCTACAGGCTTGAAAGGGTGGATTGAAAGCTTCAAGACAGCCATCGGGAAAGGATCTGGGAATGCTGGTTGACGATCAATGAACATGAGCCAGCAGTCTGCCCATATGTCTAAGAAGGCCAGTGGCATCCTGGCCTGTATCAGCAATAGTGTGGTCAGCAGGACCAAGGAAGTGATCATCCCCCTGTACTTGGCAGTAGTGGGGCTGCACCTCGAATCCTGTGATTACTTTTTGATCCCTCTCCACAAGGACATCGAGGTCCTGGAGTGTGTCCAGAGAAGAGGAATGGAACTCTGGGGCACAAGTCTTACAGGGAGTGACTGAGTAAGCTGGGGTTGTCTAATTTGGAAAAAAGAAGGCCCAGGGGGGACCTTCTGACTCTCTACAACTACTTGAAAGGAGACTGTAGCAAGGTGGGGGTGAGTTTCTTCTCCCAGGTAACAAGTAACAAGACGAGAAAAAATGACCTCAAGTTCCACCAGGGAAAGTTTAAATTGGAGATTAGGAAAAATTTTTTCAAGGAAAGGATGGCCAGGCATTGGAAAAGGCTGCCAAGGGGAAGTGGTGGAATCACCATCCTTGGAGGTACCTAAAAGATATGTAGATGTGACACCTGTGGCCATGCTTTAGTGCTGAACATGGAGGTGCTGAATTAATAGTTAGACTCAGTGATACTAGAGATATTTTGCAGCCTTAATGATTATGTGATTCTAGTAAACTCTCTTTTTCTTCACTGCTTGCTCTTCAGATGGATGAAGAGGCAAGCTGTGGTGGTGAGCAGGGTATGCTTTTGGATATTAAATATTACTCTGCAAATGATTACAGTGAAATTCATAGAAATGTTGGTGTAAGGGGCTACTCAGCAAGAGTTACAGCTATTGGACTATGAACTTGAAGCATTTAGAACATAACCAATCCTAGTACAGCTAAGGAACTGCAGTGTGCCTGGGGACTTAAATGCTATCAATTCCAGAGCCCAAGCAACCTCTGAGAATACTGTGTGCAAGTCCAGTTTTGTAGGGCCTCAAACACTTTTGCTTGCTCTTAGGTAAGAAGCAGAAACTGTAGCGTTATTCTCCTCTCT
Organism: Pitta sordida; assembly: GCA_013390025.1. Classification (NCBI taxonomy): domain Eukaryota; kingdom Metazoa; phylum Chordata; class Aves; order Passeriformes; family Pittidae; genus Pitta; species Pitta sordida. The sequence continues at coordinate 33,277 of WEKX01004997.1, forward strand.
TCTCTGTACATTATCCTTCCTATGCTTAACTGTATGTAGGTTTCTAAATGGGAATGATGTTTTCTAATCTAGTGTACCCCTCTGAACTATCAAGACAATCACATTCTCTTAACGTACCTTACTGGCTCAACCCTATCAGAGTTGTTAATGCAGTTTTAAAAAATTCCTGCATGCTTCAAATATGTGCTCTCCTCCCACTTCTTCCAAATAGAGCTTTGACTGTATTGACAGTTAAACTGGTCTCTCTCTTGGACTTGACACAGTAATGAATCTAATAATGTCCAGCTAACAGAGCTAAATACGTACCTCATTTGAGGAAAAATGAAGCAACATTTCTCCCTGAGCTGTAAAATATGTTGAGTGATTTTGTTTCCTTCATATGGACCATTAAGGCTTGGCATAATCCTCACTCACTCCAAAAGAGCATAATGCGTAGTTGTCTCCTGTGTCATAACTGCACTCTCCTCACTGCAAGCACTTGCTGCACACCCTGTGTTGCCTGGCTTGCTTCTAGCAGAAACATGTGTGGTTTTCGTTCTTACTAAAAGGAAAAGAAAACAGGACTGTTCTGGGATTTGTTTGCAGGCTGTAAAATTGAAATTAGGAGTCAAGACACAGCTGTTACTACCTACAAAGAGCCACCTGCACTACTGATGCTTCACTTCCAGGCATGTCCCTCAGCCTGTCCAAGTCCAAATGTGACACACATTATCTGGACAAGCCCTAAATTTAAGGCTGAATGGGGATGAGTGGCTGGAGAGTGATGAAGTGGAGAGGGATTTAGGAGTAATGATTGATAGGAAACTTAATATGACCCAGCAGTGTGCCCAGGTGGCTAAGAAGGCCAATGGCATTCTGGCCTGCGTTAGGAACAGTGTGGTCAGTCAGACTAGAGAAGTTATACTTCCCCTCTACTTGGTGCTGGTCAGACCACATCTTGAGTACTGTGTCCAGTTCTGGTCTCCGCAGTTTAAGAAGGATGTTGAGCTGCTTAAGAGGGTCCAGAGAAGGGCGACAAGGATGGTGAAAGGACTGGAAGACAAGCCTTATGGGGAGCGGCTACGGGAACTGGGATTGTTCATCCTGGAGAAGAGGAGACTCAGAGGTGACCTCATTACTGTTTACAACTACCTGAGGGGAGGTTGCAGTCAGGTGGGTGTGAATCTCTTCTCGCAGGCTGATGACACCAGAACAAGAGTACATAGCCTCAAACTACGCCAGGGTAGGTTTAGGCTGGATGTTAGGAAGAGTTTTTTCACAGAGAGAGTGATCTCTCAGTGGAATGATCTGCCCAGGGAGGTGGTGGAGTCACCATCCCTGGAGGCGTTTAAGAGAAGACTCAATGAGAACCTCAGTGACATGGTCTAGATGGTGGGCTGCTTGGATGGATGGAGAGTGGTGCCCATGATTCCACGCTTGTGGGCCTGATCCCTGGGTGGGCGTTTGCTTGGGAGTTGGACTAGATGATCCAATGGGTTCCTTCCAACTCAGAATAACCTGTGAACCTGTGAAATTTGAATGGAGACAACAAGATGCCAAGTTTTAAAAATCTAAATGCCTTTTCTTATGACTGTGCCTGGGAGTCTTTATTTTCTATGTAGATAGCTTTCACTTGGGAAGTGTGGGAAAGAAAGATATTTGGGAAGATTCTTAGTAATTTCATTACTATTGCAGTTGAAGTCCAATAAAATAAAATTTTTGTATTCAGGATCTGAAGGGGAAGGATACAAAAGGAATGCTGCAGGCCTCAAATATTTTTATCACCTTTTGTCATCTTTGCTCTTTAATTTCTAAAAACGGAGCAAATAAAGGTCCAGCTTTTGGGGATTTATAGCATAGAATACCTTAAGGAAGTTTGACTTTCATTTCTGTTCCATGCATCTCCATAAATACACAGATATGGAATAAAGAATGTAATATTATATATTAGAATATACAGAAAATGCATATCTATATTTTTTACACTCTGTTAATCATTTGCAGTCTTTTGAGTCATATCAAATCTTCTTTACCTGTTCACTATTTTTCAGTCTTAAATGAGTACCTGTTTATATTTTCTAGTTCTTTTCAGCTAATTCCTGTAAAATTGGTTCAAGGTTAATGGACTGAACTACATTCTTTTATTTCCATTGAAGAAAACTATTGCAAATAAATACATACATAAAGGTATTCAACTTCTCGCATCTGGGTATATGCATGCATATATCATAGTTCTCCTAATTTGCTTTTTCCAGTTTATCCTTCTGTCCTAGGGTGATTCCATTGTGTATATATGTTCCATATCTTTGTGCTTTAGCTTCAGCCTACGAGGGAATTTTGTTGTGGATACTGATCCTTAGTGACCAAGGTCATTCTCTCTCTATCTGGACGAGATAAAAAGAGAGGCAGCAACCTGAGAAGGAAATTTCCAGCAATACCCCTGGAATACCCAGGTCACAGCTGCAGAGCCTTTGGGCTCGTTAACACTCTCTCCCACAGCAGCAGTATATAAGGCTTGAGAAGGGTACCTTTGGGGGCTGTGCTTCAGCCCTGTGAGAGCTTCTTGTGGGATTATTTTTCCACTTGGGTGTTTTATTGCTACACCCCAGCCTCAGGCGAGACAGAGCCTGCAGTCCAACTGCTCCCTGGGACCTTCTTCTGGGACTGTCTGCTGAAATTTGGCTGAGTTCTGCAGGACTTTTCACATTGCAGGACTGTAGGATATCTCAGATCCTCTCTCAAGAACTGTTCACATTGCAGGACTGCAGGATATCTTGAATTTTCCCTCTGCGTTGTCCACATTGCAGGACTTGTGGGATCTCTCAGGTTTTCTCTCATAACAATAGGTTTTGCTGTTTAGTACTATTGTATCCTGACTTGTGTATTTACTAATGTGAATAGTTTATATTTTCCATGCTTTCCTCTACTTTTTTTGAACCTGGTGAGGGGGAAGGGTGTGGTTTTTTTCAGCCCCCAATTTACCTCAAACCTTCACACCTTCATGCTCCAAACACAGCAAAATCTTTCTGTCAAACAATGCTTTTACATACTGGGTGTAATTTTCTTGATCACTTTCTATATACCACAAGCTTCCTCTTCCTATTGCCAAGATGAAATCAAATGCACGGTTCTTCGTGTATCTCCAGGTCTTTTACATTGATCATATATGGATCACTTCAATTTGTTTGCTATGAAGAGTGACAGTGTTTTAAGTACTGCTTGGCTTTAGCACTAAGTACCTGTTACATGTCTGTGAGCAGGTCCGCAGTAAGGTATGCCAGGGGCCATAACAGACTGCATTTGTTGTTGTGTTGCTGCATGAATTGCTGTGTATTGCGTGTTTCCTCAGCAAAGCTGTAGCAGAGCAGAAGGAAGGAAAGCTTTTGATTTGTGTTGATTACAGCAATTGATAATAATAATTCTAATTATGGATGCAATCATTTCCCACCTGTAATGGTAGAAGATGCTTAGGCACTTGGAAAAAATACTATGTTAGCGGATTACAGATGTCCCATGGGTCCTATGGAACCTTTAATCTGTGAATACAGGTCGGACATTAATATGGCAAATTATTGCCAGAAATATGGCAGCTTTGGAACACTGCAACATCCCAGGCTCCTTACAGCAGCGAGAAGTGTGGGAGTCAGGTTTTTTTCCTTTTAACTGCAGCAGCTAGCACTGGCAGGAGTGCTCTGTCTGAGGCTACGAATATCTGCATATACACATATGGCCTGGCAAGTCCAGACTGGTTGCCATGGTTCCCTGTGTTACAGTTAAAGACTTCCTGACTCCTGGAAAGGCCCGCTGGGGCTCTGTGCCACAGCACTGAGGGACTGCACCACTCCATGAATAACTGATTAAAGACTGGGGGGAAAAATTTCTGTGAGTATGAGACGATGCGAACATGATAGAGTGAATAGCTAGAAGCACTGTTTGAGCTGGTTGTTCACGTCTTACTGCCTGAAGCAAGAAGAGCTGGAAAGTGCCAGGTAGTGGACAGGTATGTTGCAAGTATTTTGCCCTCTATAGCCAAATGTCTATGGAAAAATGTTTCCTTAAAGTACATAGTGTTTTCAATGTCATTAATAACCAGCCCAACCAATTTTTTAATCTTTGAAACAGCCATTATTACTTATAAGAGATAGAAATGTAATACAATTACTCCATATGCTCTGAATGCATTATCTTTAATATAGATTGAAGTACGAGAAATATATATTCAAATTTTAGAGCTTGTATAAGGCTTGACTCCATAACAGCCTTCCAGCTGTCTACTTCCTGTGATGATTCTCTTTAAAGAACAGGTCCTATCCTGTCCCATCACCGGACTATGTCTTCTCTTTCAGACCACATCTTGAGTACTGTGTCCAATTCTGGACTCCCCAGTTTAAGAAGGATGTTGCACTACTTGAGAGGGTCCAGAGAAGGGCAACAAGGATGGTGAAAGGACTGGAGAACAAGCCATATGGGGAGCGACTGCAGGAGCTGGGGGTGTTCAGCCTGGAGAAGAGGAGGCTCAGAGGCAACCTGATTGCTGTTTACAACAGCCTGAAGGGAGCTTGTAGCCAGGTGGGTGTAAATCTCTTTGCTCAGGCTGCCAGCACCAGAACAAGGACATGGCCTCAAGCTATGCCGGGGAGGTTTAGACTGGATCTTAGGAAGAGGTTTTTCACAGAGAGNGCTCTGTCTGAGGCTACGAATATCTGCATATACACATATGGCCTGGCAAGTCCAGACTGGTTGCCATGGTTCCCTGTGTTACAGTTAAAGACTTCCTGACTCCTGGAAAGGCCCGCTGGGGCTCTGTGCCACAGCACTGAGGGACTGCACCACTCCATGAATAACTGATTAAAGACTGGGGGGAAAAATTTCTGTGAGTATGAGACGATGCGAACATGATAGAGTGAATAGCTAGAAGCACTGTTTGAGCTGGTTGTTCACGTCTTACTGCCTGAAGCAAGAAGAGCTGGAAAGTGCCAGGTAGTGGACAGGTATGTTGCAAGTATTTTGCCCTCTATAGCCAAATGTCTATGGAAAAATGTTTCCTTAAAGTACATAGTGTTTTCAATGTCATTAATAACCAGCCCAACCAATTTTTTAATCTTTGAAACAGCCATTATTACTTATAAGAGATAGAAATGTAATACAATTACTCCAAATGCTCTGAATGCATTATCTTTAATATAGATTGAAGTACGAGAAATATATATTCAAATTTTAGAGCTTGTATAAGGCTTGACTCCATAACAGCCTTCCAGCTGTCTACTTCCTGTGATGATTCTCTTTAAAGAACAGGTCCTATCCTGTCCCATCACCGAACTATGTCTTCTCTTTCAGACCACATCTTGAGTACTGTGTCCAATTCTGGACTCCCCAGTTTAAGAAGGATGTTGCACTACTTGAGAGGGTCCAGAGAAGGGCAACAAGGATGGTGAAAGGACTGGAGAACAAGCCATATGGGGAGCGACTGCAGGAGCTGGGGGTGTTCAGCCTGGAGAAGAGGAGGCTCAGAGGCAACCTGATTGCTGTTTACAACAGCCTGAAGGGAGCTTGTAGCCAGGTGGGTGTAAATCTCTTTGCTCAGGCTGCCAGCACCAGAACAAGGACATGGCCTCAAGCTATGCCGGGGAGGTTTAGACTGGATCTTAGGAAGAGGTTTTTCACAGAGAGAGTGATCTCTCATTGGAATGGTCTGCCCAGGGAGGTGGTGGAGTCATCATCTCTGGAGGTCCTTAAGAAAGGACTGGATGAGGAACCTCAGTGATGATGGGAGGCTTGGATGGATGGAGCATGGTGCCCATGGTTGTGGGTTCAATCCCTGGGTGGGCATTCACTTGTGAATTGGACTAGATGATCCTTGTGGATCCCTTCCAACTCGGAATAACCTGTGCATTGAACGTTTTCAAATACAGTAATCTCTTGAATATCATGGGGGGTCAGATCAAGAAAGATGCTGCAATAAGTGAAATCCATGAAGTAGTGGTAAATATGGTGAAGACATGGAAAGCCCCTCCGTGATCTATTGAACCCACAAATGGCGTACCACAAAGTGGCAAGGAATTACTGTTTTACTTTCCTGTAAAAAGAGAACTGGAAGCCTTTAAAGCAAACTGACTCTCAGCAGAGAGTTAGTATTTTTCTACAGTTGTAGTATAACTCTGAGGGAAGAGTTTAGGGCTTGTCCCATGGCCTCGTACAACCCTTTTCCCCTTGTATCCCCTGCAAAGCTCTACTGGACCATGTGCGCCAAAGACCTGACATCCATCATGTTACCAGCATTCATTAGAAACCACAGTGCTGATAATCAGTGTTGCCATTTATGCATCTTTCTGGGCAGATCAATAAACTTTGACCCCACTGATTTTGCCCTGAAGGGTACAGGGAACCACCTATATTCCCATATTAAACCCTTTTGGCTGCTTCCCACTGGCATAGATTGCAACAACATCACTTCCTCTGTTAAGGCTTTTGTATTTGTTGACAGGCTGTAATATAGGGGGGCACGCAATAATTCTGCAACTGAGTCCTTTGATGAAATAAACTTATATTTAAAAGTAGTAAGAATCTTTACGAAGTAACATAAAGAAGGCATTTATTACCATTTCACTGCTGTGTTCTCAAAATCTTGCCCCTCCAAAACCATTCTGCTAAATTTGTTTGGACTTTGGCTTCTTAAACAACTGATGAACTTGGAAGGTACTGGCATCCCTTTATAATTGTGTTCTCATCCTGCCAATTTCTAGTACTCAGAAGTGGGCTGAAAAACATAGCTTTGGCATAGGAATCTTAGTTTATTTTTCAGAATAATTGTTCTGTCTTTGGACATTTTTTTTTTTAAGTATGGTTGATTTTTGTTGTTTTGTTTTTCTTCTCTAGAATCCTAAGAGTTGTTTTTTTTTTTTAACAAAAATTGAGATTCTGGTGCTTGGAGTTGGGCCATTGAAGAAACCCCCTGTTTACTTCCAGGAAAATCAAAGATTGGCTGCTTGTTCTCCTCACTGATTTGCGATGGCTTATGCAGTTATACCTCCTCCATCGCGAGGAAAGGGACAGGCCAATGCTGTTGCGAAACCCTAACCTTGCAAAGAACTGCAGGTCGTTAATATGCATGCAGGCCATGCCCATTGCCCCACCCCCTGGAACTCTGCAGGGCTCCGGGCACTTTTCTGCCTCGCCCCTTGGACTTGCTGAGCACGGGGAAGCAAAGGAACCATTTCTGAGCCCCTCTGACTCAGGAGATCCCCGCCACCCCGAGAATCTGTGGGCCTGTCCGCGCCGCTGCGACTGTGTGCTCACAGGGCAAACCCCCGCACCGCTTCCCCCTTCCCCGGCACTCGCACCCGGGCACCCCAGCCCCACGAGGCGGCCCCACGCTGGCAGCCCGTGCCAGGATGGCCAGGCACAGGCCGGGGTGAGGGAGGAGCAGCGTGGCCGCAGGGCACCCGGACTGGCCCTGCAGGGCGCCCTGCGGCTGCGGTGCTGCTCCAGTCCAGGTGCCCCGCAGCCATGCCGCTCCTCCCTCGCCCTGGCTCCTGAGCGCTCCCTCGCTCCTGAGTTAGAGGCGGCTCAGAAACCTGGCTGCTGCCACCATGCATGCTCCCTATTCCTCTGCGGCAGGGAAGGAGTGCCCCGGAGAGGGTGGATCGGGTCGGAATTGGGGGTTTCCTTTCCTTTAACATCCACACTTCCCAGGAGAGGTAGCGCTGCCCCTACGGTCCCAGAGGGCAGAGACAGCTGCCCCCTCCCAGCACACAGCACTTGTCCCCCGTCACTTGCCTCACTTTCGTGAGTTTCGTTCAGTTTCCCAAGTCAGGGATGGGAGCACGGTATCACCATTGCGAGCCCCCTCCCCGCAGGGCGGGGTGAGTCCTGCCCCACAGGCACCACAGCACCGCCCCTCAGCAGAGCAGAGGCAGCACGCATGCGCCAGCCGGCTGGACTCGCAGACGGCTGAAGCCAAACTGTGATAAATTCACATTGCAAATGTGTGAGGTCGTAACGGAGAGGTCACGATACAGAGAGGATTCACTGTATTAAAATTTTACTTACACTCTTATTAAATGGTTGATATATTGCTTTAAATTATTTATATTGCAGACTTCATTCCACAGCACTTGTGATTTCACTTCGAAGTAGTGCGTAGTGAAAGGTCTGGAGGGCCTTTCTGAAAAATCAATACCTCTGTGATTCAAAGAACAATAATTAAACAAGGGCAATTAAATGATCAAGCGGTCAACTTAGTCTGTCTTTATGAAGTGCCCTTTTGTCTTCTAAAGTTGAGGTAGTTAATGCACACAGTGATTAAAAGTTACAGCAAGGTGGCTCTTACTGGAAAGTGTCCTTTCCAGCTGCAGGATGTTGTGATAGCTACAGACATCTCCATGCAGCACGTGACCTTGCTTAATCTGGACTTGGGCCATTTGGCTTGTGTATGCTCTCACTTGCTGAGCTGCTGAAAATTTGTCTGACTTAAATTAACATTATTTTTGATGTATTCACAGATGTATATAACCACTTACCATAAGCAGACTCTGGAATGCATAAGTCTGTGACCCTTTTTCATAGTTTCCTTTTGCTTCATGCAATGCTAAGGTCACAGAATATTCTGAGTTGGAAGGGGACCCACAAGGATCATCGAGTCCAACTCTTAACACTGTCTCCCTGGCAGGAATCAAACCCGGGTCTCCCACACACCAGGTGGGGACACTTACCACTGTACTAAAGTGGTCACATCCTTCTCACCTGTAACTGTGGTGTGGGGCACATTGCTTGGTGAAGCACCACGCATGGGCAGGCAACTTTGTGGGGGAATACATTGCCAGGAGGGACAGTAATGGTACAGGGAAGTGTTTGCAGGCTGTGGTGCAGATCCAGCCCTTGTTGAGGGGCTTGTCACAGGCGTTGACTGCTCTTTCTAATTGGTATCACACTGATCGATTGCTAAAATGATGCTCCCCATAGGCCAGAGTGATTTTTCCTAAGAAAAGCATGAATCACGTCTCTCAGCATGGTAGCCTGGCTGATGGGAAATAAAAGGTATGTTTGTCAGTTTAGTGTCACGCTTCCTCCCTCACCTCCTGCTGGGGAGCAGGGCTGATATGATTAGAGGCAGCTCAGACATGCCTTTTGGATTGCCTGCAGCAATACTAGCAGAGGCTTTGTTTTTTGGTTTCCATTTTTAAAGCTGGGCTTAGTTCCTTCTAGTTCTACATTTCTGTTGCTCTTCTGAAGATGGCTCAGCTCACTGAATACACACAAGTATTAAAGCATTGCTTAAAATAGCCTCAGATTTCTGGCTTAGGTCACAAATCAGGGAGTGAAAATATTTAGCCAGATGTACCTTATGTGTTTAAGCAGCAGACCAGAGTGTTTGCAAATAATCCTGAAAAATAAACAGGGATCTCTCTGGAAAGTCAGAGGGTTTCTGCACTGGCTGGAAGCTTGTGGAAGTTGATTAATGGGTGTGATTGCACTGACAGTCAGGAGGAGTGTAAGGTGGAAAAGTTAAAATCCTCAGCAAAGTTTGTAATTGTAAAGCAGTGTTTCGTGTTAGCACACACTGTTTATGCTGTGCACACCCTCCCTTTCATGTGTGTGCTAGGGAAAAATGATTCAATACTTTCCATATAGATGATGTTGGGGGTGTCATGGTTTGACACTGGCTGGATGCCAGAGATTCACCTACAACCTCTCCCAGAGAAAAAAAGTGGAGAAAGGTTTATCAAAGGCAAAACAAGACAAGCTACAAGTCGGGAATATAAAGGGTTTACTTATTAACTAACAAGATCAGAACTTAATGTGAGAAGCGTCATTTTAAAGACAGCCTTCTTCCCCCATCCCTCCTTCTTCTTACAACAGATCTCATATTCCCTTTTTTCCTCCAGGAGACAAAAGGAGGAACAGGGGTAGGGGGAAGCCAGGTGGTTGGTATTTTTCTGACCAGTTTTAGGGTAGGAAACCATCTCTCTGCCTTTCGTAAAGTCCTCTCTATCTCATGAGAGAAAAAAGTCTTTCATGACCCTTTCCTAAGTGAGTCTGGACCCAGGGGTGACAGCTCTTCTGTTCTCTGTTGCCCGAGAGTCACAGCACAGGATGCAGTCTTTCAAGCACTGGCTTCACTGCTTCATTTATGAGCCCAGTCCCAAAGTACACAGATCAGATCCTACTGTAGTACTGTTCCGTTACAAAGCTTTTGTCCAAGGATCTCTGCCTTCCCTGCTGAGCTCTGGTCCAGCCAAGTGTGTGTGGGCTCAAATATTATCTGCAGCTTTCCAGCATGATCCTCTACCTTCGGTGTGGCTGCAGTAGATTCTGCATCTCTGCTTTGTCTCTCTATTCTATAGATTTGCAGGCAGACAGTATGCTTCACTATGATCCCTTTTACAAGCAGCAGTGAGATGCCTGGAACGCTTCCTCCCCCTCCTCTGGCCGCCCTGGCCTAGGTGCCTTCATGGCTGTTCAGCCTCTCACAGGCTCTGCTCCGGCCATCTTCTTTGCTGTTTCTGCTTTTTTTTTCCCCCTCCTTTCTTAAATATGTTATCACAGAGGTGCCTCTATCTGCTTCTGACCTTGGCAGCGGCGGAGGCCCAGGCAGCAGCTGGCTGGTGTTAGCTCTGCTGGTTTCCCCCCAACTCCACTGCCAGGAAAAAAAAATGTTCAAACCAGGACATGGGGCCTATATGAAATGTAAAAGCATAAAATACTAAGGCAGGCAAAAGCCTAAATATCTCAGTCTTAAAGCACCGCCTCAGGGCCTATGGGAGTAGTACTCTGAAGTAGTATCTCTGCTTTTCTGGTTTCCTGGTGGGAATGTGATTTCCATGAATCGATATGAACTTCTCTAATTTGCTGAGTTTGTAAGATGAGACAGTGTGTTTGATGGTGTTTTTCACCAGAAAACAGACCTTTTGGTGTAATCCTGTGATTAGCTGAAAGTCCATTTTTTCCCAAGTAACTATATTTTCAACCACCTTTCTGCAGCCTCATTTTGGAAACTGAAGACTTCAGTGCTAAGATTTTTCTGATAGTGAGCACTGGTGTTATCATTTATGGAAGTCTTAGCTAGGGAAAACATTCCAGGTCTGACTTACTCTAAGCATGTGTGGTCAACAGTCCTGCTCTATGTACTGGATTTTATCACAAACACTTTTTCTAGGTCCTTCTGCAGTACCATCTCCTTTTGCCACTGGGGCTGCATCCTGTCTTACTCAGTGTTGAGAGTCATCCGGATTTATGATGTCTTTGTGCAGACTGCACTGGAAATCTCTGTAGTGTCTGGATATCCATTAGCTTTCTTTAACAAAGTCCATGGCATAGAGCAAAATTTTCTTTCCCTATTTCACTTCAGAAGTGCTTTCTTTATTCTTGTCAGCAAAGCCTATCTGGACAGTGTGCCAGTTCTCTTTGTCCTGCGATAAACTGCTGCCAGCCATGGTGCAGTAGGCATAGAGTTTAATGGCACTGGTATTATCATAAATGTTGTGTGATGCTAAATTAGGTCTGCCAAGGATTGATATGACTTTTATCCCATTTTTAAAACACATATAAAAGTGTCTGTGCTGTAGCACTGTCTCCTTTGGCAGATTTATGGGTGCATTTTGGAATAATGGTGCCGTATGATGATTATAAAACTATATAAAGCATTCTTTATTGTTCATTACCATTGCTCAATATTAACTCACGATTATCTCCTGATGCATTGCAGTTGCAAGACCTGGGTCCCTCTGTATAGCAGTCTGAACAATGTGATTCCATTTTGACACTGGAAGGTTTGGGGAGGAATGTACTCTCACTTGTTTTTGTGCAGCGGCAATGGCCTGTCTTCCTCCAGCAGATTGCAGAGATTCTCGCAAACACTGGAAATGAGTGGTGTGCGGTTTTTCTATGGGCTATGAGTAACTCATACACAATACATGTTACAGATAGACTGATGTGTCCAGGCAGTCAGCAGGGCAGGAGGATTCATGGTCAGCTCAAAACCCACTCAGTGGCTTGAACACATGCCAAAGCTGAAGAAAATGCCCTTCCTGCAAGGTAGTAATAATGGTGGCACTTCTAAACCTAACACACTTCAACAACTAACAGTTGCTGAATCTTCACCAGCACATGTTGCATACCAATAAAGTAGCACTTAAAAAAACCCTGTCAAAATTACATTAGGGGAAGCTGAGGTCTTTTGGATACCTGGCCTAACTGGTGTGAAATAAATAGCAAAAAATTCCAGCCCTCAGCACCTCAAAACGTTTGGGTTTTGACATGAGGCAAATCCCAGAGATGTGCCTAAAAATAACGTTCATTGCATTCAGAAGGTTTGGGATAATGCCATTTGCACCCCAGCTGCTCTTCCTCCTATTGGTAAACACATATATGTGGGAATTGACCGCTAATTATTTGAACATAGAACTTGCATCACTTAAATATGACAGTGTACTGGGATTGCTCCTTCACTATTGGTGACTTTTGTTTGCGTGTAAGACATCTGGCTCTGTGAATGCAGATCAGTTTGATTTTTTTTTTTTTTTTAGTTGCTTCTTTCTCTTTGAGTGAAACAACGCCCATCTTCAATGCCTTGCCCCGAAAACAGGAGTGCACATCTATGTCTCATAGCCATGAGTGCAATGGCACTCTGATTGCATTTTATGTGGCTGGCTGATGATAATATTGAATTGGTGCAAGATTAAATTCCCTCAGCCATGACAATTAAATACGGAAAAAATATGTATGCCATCTACAAGGATAATATTTAATCAGAAATAGACATGAACATGAGTCATCAGCTCCGAAACAAACCGAGTCTTTATATAAATTCAATTGTACATGTTCCACCTGTTTGCAGGGGGTAAAAAGAAGCATTTTTCATAGATATGACAAATTTAAGTGAGCCTAGTTGAATTTGACCAAAAGTAGAACCTTCGGGGCATTTTAGGGACCCCACATGACTGTCTATTGATGGCAGCAGTGGAAAATAAGTAAGCAATGGCAAAGGCCAGGTCATTGGCTGAACACTGAAGATGCTGAGCAATATAAGACTTCAGAATAAGGGACACAGAAGTTGCATCTCACTGTGACATCAGTTTGCAGGTGTGCATAGAAGACACTAATAACTACAGTGTTCTTGTCCTGTCATCCTGGCTACAGCCCCCTGCCTATCCTATTGAGCTGATTCTCTGTGAGGGACTGGTGCTTCAGGTGAGGACAAAGCTGGAGCTCATTGAAACAAACTCTTTTTCATACAGCCTGTTCCCATTAAGGACACCATAGAGAGCACTGGGGACTCAGCTGCATTTTTGGCAGTCAATTGGTAATAATCAAACCCATGATATAAATTATTAAGGATAGTCAGAAATGGATAGCAGAGGAAAGTCTGCTGGGACAGCAGTAATCTGCAGATGTTTCAGTTGTTTTCAAGTTTATCATAACCTCTTTGGCAGAGAAAAACAATCTCTGTAGCTGGATGTTTCAGGCTGACATGTTTAGCTGCACAAGATGGCATGCCAGCCTGGCTGGAGACAAAAGAAGGAGGAAGTTTCTCATTGAAACTTTGCTCCTGTCTTCAGGATATCTAAGAATTCAAGAGTATGCACTAGGATCTTCCTAGAGGCATCTCCCCGTCAGCTGGAGATTTCCCCAAATAAACAAGACTCATCAATTAATTCCTTTTGAACCCAATCAATCTATTAATTTGCTTCCAAACTTCAGTGACTGAAGTGCCTTGTGGTCCCAAGCACAAAAGTCTGAATAGGATGGAATCTTTGTGGCAGCAAACTTAGCAATTTTCCAAAATTAGTAGTATGTTAACTTGACAAGGTCTTTTGCCTTCTTAAACCCATGTTAAGAGAGGTTAATTATCTCACTCATTTATTCTTTGCTAACCCATTTCTTCTCACCTGCTCAAACTGATTTTGGCTGACAGGCCTGTACATAGTAGTCCCTTGAACAGGTTTTAGGCCTGGGTCCTGTATTTATTTTATTCTGGCTTTGTAAGTCCTGGATGTGTTCCAAAGAGTGCTGAAAAATCAATGCTGATTTTGCTGAGTGCCCTTAGGTCACCTCTTCCTAAAATTCTTGCCTGTGAAATAAGTAGACTACTGCTCCTAATCTGTCTGACTTGAGTAAATGACCTGGTTCAGCCTAGATAGGAATAAGAAACATTTGTTACCCCCTTGTAGACATTTACTTCAATAGATGGATCAAGGAAGTTTCAGTGCAGATCAGATGATGATACTGAAATCAGCCACTCTGCTAAAAATACAAGAAAATTAATTTACGTTCTCAAGGAGATATTGTGCATCAGTGCATGCCTCAGTAAAGAAGATACGCACGTATTTACTCAGAGGAAATGCTCAATCACCGTGTTATACAAGCAAGAGAATGAATGACAACATACAAACAAGTGATGCATGTGACCGTATTGAATACAGCAGCACTTTTCCTGGAGTGTTGGCAATGTGCTCTTACTTACTAATCCTTTTCAGTCTTTTGCTCAGCAGAGATGTATCTTCAAAAAGTGCAAGAGGTAAAATTCGGGGGCAATTTGAAGTGATGTTGCATCAAAGATGGGGGAGTGTGGGGAAAAAACCCTCTATGCACTCTTCTAGGAGAGAAAACTAAAAATTCAGTGTCCAGCTAGTGGAGAGGCACATTAGATGATCTTCTCACTGAAAAAATCACTGCAAGACAACGTGGGAATGCAGTTTGGGTGGATGTGCCTAAGATCCCACTGCATGCACAGTTTAGGAGCTTGTGGTCATTGTAATACAGTGAGCAGTGCTAAGTAGTCTGTTAAATATTAGTATTTAAGACCATGGGATTTCTCATTGTTGCTGTAAATGTTATATATTGGAAGAGTAAAACCAGAAATTTTGATTTATTTGTCATATTTCGCATGTGCATCAAAATAGAAATGGCTCCTCTTTGGCTTCAGCTAGTATTTGCATACCAGCTAGACTTGTCTCATGACCTTAAAACCCAAAGAAAATATGCTTCTATTGTCATTAATCATTCTTCTGAGAATGAACAGGCTCTTCTGAGTGCTAGGACAGCAGCAGGACAGGAAATATTCTCCAGTCTGTAAGGCTGACTTGACTTGGTTTGGCAAGCTGGCATACTTAGTATGTGAGGGAGAAGTAACAGATAGATCAGCAGCTGAATGATGCCTGCAGTAAGCAGTATAAAATAGGTAAGCTCTTTAATAGTTCTGGCTTGGCTAAGGAGGGAGCTACAAAGTCCCCTTGTAACCTGCTGCACAGCACTGAGATGCCAGTGCTGCTCGTGTGGGGATGAGAGGCTCATTAAGTAAGGAGCTATATCTCTCCCATAACCTCAGCCTCCCTGGGGTTATTTTTAAGTGATGAGATCTGTTCAGTGTCACCTTGCTTTCTCTGCATTCTCACCACTGAGGTCTCCTTGGACTACCAGGCACACACACTGACAATAGATTGGAAGGAGGTGGCAGAAGGGGGAAAGCAAGTTACATTAATTTTTTTTTTTTTTTGCCGAGAAGGCCACTAAGATGTGCCTTTTCTTAATGACTGGATGATTGGCACGCTTTGCTGTTACCCAGTAGTCAGTGGAGTCTCAGTTTAAAAGTGAGGAAAAACTGTGGAAAATCAGATTTCTTCTACAGAAGAAGTTCTAACTTCAGTCACAGCCTAGCTACAGCTTTCTGCAGGTACTCAAAACATAGGTGCATTATGGGTGTAGCCTGACATCAGGCCTTGACTGAGGGTGAATGATAAATTATTTTCTTCTGTAACACTAGTAGTATATTTCAGAGAGTGGAACTGCTCTCTCAAGAAACAGGGTAAAAGAGACACAAAGCAGACAGAACAATTTAGGTTCCCGTCTGAGGGCAAATAGGTCGTGTTTAAGATGTCAAAGGGTACTTGGGAGATTTATGTTCAAGCCTCTCTGTAAGCAACTTTTTGTGTTTCCAGGAGGAGGTCCTTTAACCTCCCTGTGTTGCAATGACCTGTTTGTAAACCGCAGACATTTTTTGCTTAATTTGGGTTTGATGATGCTAGTAAATTTTCCTTATGTGACCTCAGCAAGCATTGCTCATCTCCTCAGGCTGTGGGATCTTCAGGAAGGATTAGAAATGTATAACTGGCTTTTGAATATCGTATATGTATCCATCCTATATATGTATGGCATCTTGCAAAGTGTGATCCTGATGCTACCATGTGGGCTCGTAAAGTGCTGCCAAACCATTGTGGTCAGTAAAATAAGATTCTGTCATCTTTTCTGTTACCCTATACCTCAGTTTTATTCTTGCTGGAAAACTGAAGTATAATTTGGTAAGTAGCATGTCTCTCTACACGTGTATGAATTAACATGTAGTGCTGTGGTAAGTAAGGAGGAAGCTGTTAATTTTGCAATGTTCATGTGGAGGTGCCGCAGAGAAGTGTACGAAGAACTGGAAGCTATTATATTAAACCCATCCTCTATAGCCACTGCGCACAGGAAAATGAACAGGCATGGCTTTTTTATTTAA
The DNA here is from genome assembly GCA_013390025.1 of Pitta sordida. Taxonomy (NCBI): domain Eukaryota; kingdom Metazoa; phylum Chordata; class Aves; order Passeriformes; family Pittidae; genus Pitta; species Pitta sordida. The sequence goes on from WEKX01004997.1 coordinate 49,748, forward strand.
TAACCTACTTTTTTGTTTACTGTTTTGTTATAATAGATACAGTCAGAAGAGTTTGATCTCACTGCAAGAGATTTTAGTAAGTACAGAGTAGCTTTCAGCCTTGTGTTAATTTTGCCAAAGCCAAATTTCTTGTAGGACTTAAGCAAGCATCTAAACTGCAGCACATTCCTGCCTTTGCAGTGAGCTTGGGGAAATGTTTTATCCCAGCTTCATATCAAGCACTGGAAAATGCTCTTCAAACTAAACTCATAAATGAAATTGCTGAGAAGTTTATGTAACTGCATGTTTTTTTTTTTCTACAAGGGACTGACAGTAAGTCAGGAGTAAGAAAGGAGAAGGGAAGCATTTCAATGGCATTTCTAAATTTAATGTCAAGATACAGATGACTTAAGAATATACTAGTGTTAGTTTTTTAGGCTGTAGTGTTTCAGTGTACTGCTTCAAAGTGACTTTTTATTTCAATCTGTATCTCTCAAACAGTATCACTTGACTGTATTGTCAGAACTGACATAACTTCATTTTCATAGAAGGAACTGTTACCAGATAGACCAACTAAATAAGGCCTAAAGTAGGGAATCCCTGCACACCTCTGTCTCCATTGCCTGGGTTATTCCCTTTCCTTCTAGGATATACATCCAGTTTCTTTTCTTACACAATGTCTAAACATGTAAGAAAAGATTGAAGTCCCTCACCCCTTTTGACAAAAATACTCAAATAATGATACATCTGGACGAGAGTATGGTAGATGCTTGCTAAAAAGCATGTTCCAGCAGCTTCAGACAAAGGTAACACAAGTCCATGTGGAGAGCCTGGAAAATCTCTTCATCCATATTGTCATAGTGTATCTTACTCATGAAAATACAACAGGGGAAGTACTCTTAGTGGTCATCAAACATTATTGCTATAATCTTTGTTCTATGGTTTTGTGGCTTTATTATTTTACAAAGGTCAGCATTAATTCAGCAATTTCCTTGCCTTTATTCCAATAAAAAACTTACCATATCCGTTTGTTCCTTACAGTTTATTATTCCTAGTCTGGTGTCTGCTGTTTAATGCTTAATGGAAATCCTGAGAAATATGATTTCCCACCTGCCAGTGTGAGTTTAGTACTTACAGCAGTTTTGAGTAACCCGCTCTGTCCATAATTGCAGCTGTACCTAAATGTAATATGTAGTCAAGCTAAAGTCAAAGGAGCTCTGCTGATACCCTGCTTTCTTTTTACTTTCAAAGTTAAGGACAACTGGAGTAGGAATCTTTCTTACTTTTGCAAACATTTCAAATTATATTTTCTCAAATTATATTCTGTTAGCTGCATCATGGGTGTGAGTGGGGGCCTTTAGACAAAGTTTATCAAAGAAGTCCTGCCGCTGAGTCACAAGGTGCAGAAAGGACCCTTCCTCTCTAAATTCCTCAGAGGAACCTATGTGCAGCTGGACCCAAGCTTAGCCTCAGATCTTATCAACAGTTTAAATTAAAGGAATTATGGAGGTGTGAGTGAATCATTTTGTCCTGCAGGTTTTAAACTGAAGGTATTTATCATTTATTATTACAAAATGGTCAGACAAAAGATCTTAGAATTATTTACTACACAATATAAACGCTGAAACTACTTGTAGTGTAGTATAAGATAGGATAGTGCACTATATTAAAGCAATTATTGCATCAATTACATTAAAGCTAGCAAAAAGGAAAAAATATTATTTAGGGATTGTTGCAACTCATCCGCACCAGTGTGGGGAGATCTCTCCCTCTCAACTGGAGGACTATCCTTGAGGAACAACCCTACCCAAGGGAGAAATCTCCACTCATACACCCAGGAAGGGTTATGTTAGAAGAATCTGACTGTGTGAAAATGGACTGGACGTTAATAGTATAAGTGGTTGACTGAGTCACCTGACTCTGGTGGTTGGCTTGCCAACAGGATGTTAATTCAGGGATGAAGCCAGACTGTTTTCCATGTGACCTGGCATCACTCTCAGCCCAGCACTGATACATTTGCAAATAGGGTGTTGTCTTGGTCACATTCCAATGGAGGATGTTCTGCCACAAGCTGGGACTAACTCTGAGCTCAGTTATAGCCTGAGCATCCTTGAGCAAATCAGTGATGCTCAGGTCTCCACCTGGTGAGGACACAATTCTTTTTTAGGGGCTGCCTGTGGGATAAATGCCACACATTGAAAACCAATAGAACTGAGTCCAATAGAAGTGCCAAGGCATCTGTCTCTTTCTCTGTTATGACAGATTTGCCACCCTGAGTCTTAGCAGGGCTTTCAAAATTAGCTTTGACCTTTTAGGTGGCTTGCTCCCATCTAATGAGCATGGCAGCTTCTTTAACAAACAGCAGAGCCGTGTGCCGAGTCAGCTAATTTGATTGCATTTTATCCATTAATCAAAACTCTCATAGTAATCTGACCTTGACTAGGACATAAAAATGTTGAATGCTGGTCTGCACTTCTCCTTCAGTGATGTGGTATGGTGTTGCAGTGAGGAAGGTCCTCTGGGCCACAGTCCAGTCCCTTACCCTTTCTGTGATGTATATTCCCTGGGAATGTTTGCCCTCTGCTTTATTCTCAAAGGCATAGTGGCTTTCTTCTTCACCTGCAGGTATCTGACCTTGATAGTTTATTTCCCACCCCAACTTTTAGGTCATTCTTTTGTGAAACTTAAAAGAAAAATTGTGTGGAAAACAAAGTTCTCTTGCAAATTGTAAGAGTGCATTTATTCAAAGGGAGCCTTTCTTCCTTATTTAGGAAATTAAAATGGTGAAAATTGCTAAGAGACTTCTAGCAAGGCATAGCTACATAACTTTTATAACATATAAAGTACAGAAAGTACTTTGGAAGATGGTAACAGACAGTAATTAATGTAACAATAAGGTATCAATTCGTGATGTCTTAAAATTTTTTGTTGCACTGAACCAATGTATAACTTATCTTGACAGAAGTAGTGTTGGTTCCATGTTCCCATTAAGTATACAGGCTCTGTTCAGTCTATCAATCAACCAACCAATCTCGGACCTCAAACATCTTCCACCTGACAAAAAGTGCTCAAGTGCCTTCCTTTATCTTTCCCACATCTGTACAGGACTTCAGTGGCTAAGTTACAGTGGTCAGCATGGAAGAGAAGTGGTAAGCACAGCACTTTTTTACATGACTCCATCAAAGGCAGTGACCACCAGAAGTGTAAGGATGCCCTGTAGACTTCTATGCATTATCCACATAAAGAAATACATAATAAAAAATGTTAGTGGGGTGAAGTCACATATCCATGACCATATCCAAACATCAGTTTATCAAATACTTCTCTAATGCTGCTGTTTAATCTCAGATGATCTTGCTTTAATCTATTTGCCTCAATAGTTAAGATGAATTACATCCTAAAAGCATCTGGTTTTGCTTTCTTGACTATAAAAGAAGCTGACCTTTGTCTATCTGTGGCTCTTGGTATTATGAATGTCTGAAGTTAGTTGCAATTCTGTCCACGTCAGTCCACCTGTCTCATGTGTTTCTACTCATGACAGTCAGCAGTGGATTTAGGCCTCTCAACATTCCCACAATTTTTTTTCTTGTGTAATTTCTAACCATGAAGGCAAACACAGGGATGTGTTAAGTGACCTGTCTAAAACTGCATACTGGCTTAAACTTGAACTGCACCTACCTTTCCATTCTGAATCAATAGCTTAAGGTTGGACTCAGAAAAGACTGAGAGCTCAGTGGACTTGGAACAACTTTGACCTTGGGGAAAACTTTGATCTTGGGTAGCATTGTTTGGAGTCCTGAAAGATCCCTGTCAGAGATGGGAACCTCAGCTTTAATCCCAGGTTTTTCTCAGAGATGACAAATCACTTCGTATAAATAATTTCTGTGATCTGTTTTTATTTCCCTTTCCTCAGTCTGTCTTTCTTGTCCTCCTAGAGAGCTTTCTTTGCTCCAAGGAAGTGGTTCTACAGTGTCTGTAGAAGCTGCTAGTTGCTACTGAAATATAAATACTGATTATGTAGAGAATACATTAAAAAGCCATCAAAGTTGCAAATGAGACAGTCTGAAGAACAAACAGTTCAGTTTTGGAACACCTCTGAGATGAAAAAACTTTTAAACACCTTTGAAAAAAGGCATTGTGTCAAAATGTTCATTATATGCATGCAGGCCACGCCCATCGCTCCGCTTCCAGCCCAACACAAGTTCTGGGGAGCCTTTTCGACTCCTCCCCATGGGCTCTCACAGCACAGGGGAGGAATGGGAAGCGTTTCTGCGTCCTCTCTGCTTTGGGAGACCCCCCCAAGAATCCCTGGGCTTCTCTTCGGCCATGTTGCCGTTTCCACATCTGCAGCCAGGGCTGGGCTGCTGCGACCGCATGTGCTCACACTGCCCCACCGGCAGCGCAAACCTCATGCCGCTCCTCCCCCACTCCCCATCCCTGGTGGCTGGTCCCATGCTGTCCCAGCCCCACATCGTCCCGGCCTGCCAGGGCTGTCAGCGCAGCGTGGCCGTGGGGCCGACACCGTCCCAGCCACGTCTGCAGCCACCACCTGGCTGCTGCCACCGCGCGTGCTCCCCCTGCCTCCGCGGAGGGGAAGGGGTGTCCCTAGACTCTGGTCGGCATTCTTGGAGCCTGGGAAACCTTAACTTTGCAGCACTGTGACACCCTGTGCCGCTTATGGTGGGGGTGCGTCAGTATCAGAGTTTCTTTCCCTTTAACATCCACTGGTCCTGGGAGAGGCAATGCTGCCCATATGGTCCCAGAGGTGGNATATCACATGGCATATTCAAGCTCTTGCAGTCTTGCCCTACTGTAGCCATCCCACAAGTTCATCTGTCATTTCTGTCCATCTTGGCTTCTGTCAAATACTCCAGCCCCTCTGAATGATTCTCTCCCTTCTTCCCTTACCCATCCTTCCCTATGCCAAATGTATCCCAGATGTTTAGAGCTTTCATTTGTCTTGGCTTGAACACAATATTGTAATGTCATGTTACCTGTGCATATGTACAGAGTCCTTTTAATTTGCCTCTGGTATTTGGTCTTCCACACATTTCATTTTCATCCTTCAGGCAGAAGCCTTTGCTCCTGTCTCACTGCAAAGGAGTGCTAGCTACTCCAAAACTACAGCTGCAATGAAGAATAAGGGCAGCAGTTATTCCATAGGCTGAAATGGAATAACTGACTTGACAGACTGAAGCCAACTATTGATCTTCGAGCGCTCACTGCCACAGAGATCATCAGCACTTCTGCAATTAGCCACTGATCAGGGTGAGCAAAGATTGTTGGAATGAAACCCATGACTTCTTGTGTGCAGATAAGACACATTATTTTTTTTCACTGCCGCAATCTCCAGCGAGTATGATTTTCTGCTGCCTTTGAAGGTCTGCATGTTTTTCAGTCAGTTTTTTCTTTCCAGCTCCTGGTTGGCACTTTGCAGTTGAGCAGTATTCCCGGGGGAAAAAATTTAAGAGGTTTTGTGAAAGGAGAAATAGAGATATCTGAAAACTGACAGGATTCTGGCACACATGAAATTAAAATATTTCCTTTCCATGGTAGTTCTCTTGTCAATGCAAGACTGACATCCAAGCATAACCTGGAAATTGAGACCTCATTAACACTTCTCTGAATTGGTATGTTGAGATATATCTGTTTTGAGCATAGGTATGTGCTTATTAGTGTGGCTGTAGGTAGTTTCAGTCACTGACTCATTCATCCAGGGGTCCATCTCTGTATTTTGCACAGGACCACAGATGCTGTTGCACTGCCATTGCTGCTTCACCAAGGAGCATTTTTTCCCCTATTCTACACTTTACTGCTTGAATCCCATCTCAAAATTTATTTGTATTTTGGTCCTGAACCTCTTCAAGAAAGATGTGAGATTTCTGAACTGTAATGAGAGAAAAAGACTTCAACTTGTTTAACAGGGGATAAAGTTTTAAAAATGCTTCCTTGCAAAATTTGTTTTTTTCTGTATTTCTTTTTCCTTTTTTTTCTGGCTTAAATAAAAAAAGTAAGCTTCACATCCTTGAGATATTCTTAAATTATCTGGAGCTAGGTTGGTACAGAAAGCTGCAGGACGGGAAAGAGAGAGCAGTTGGTGATTCTTCTCAGGGTTTGGAGGAAAAATAACCTGGACGTGAAACAGCCAAAGAGCAGAAAATGAACTACAGTTCCTTGTATGAGAAAAGCATTGTCAGGCTGAGTGAGTCATGCAAGCGATGTAAGAGACAAGATGCTTAGTGTAGCTTGTACTTTGCAGGTAGTTTGTGCCTTTCTCCTGTGGACTTCTAAGCTCAATTCTATCTTGAGCTTCCTCCACTCTTGGTGTCTTTGTTTATAGAAGACAGTTATGGTTTAAAATTATACAAAATAGGATGCTAGGCAAGATGGATTGCGGAAAAAAGGCAAAACCCTTGATTTATCTACTTATATATATGTGAATGTTTCCTACTCCCTCCTNTCAATCATTCATTCCAATTTATATATAAAAATATATTACATGTATATATACATAATTATATATATACAGTGAATCCTCTCTGTATCGCGACTTCNAAAAGAGAAGAAATACAATTATAACTCCTTATTTGCAAGGAATGGCTCATGCCAGAGCTCTCGTGAAATGTCAAATTCGCAAACACACGCAGGTCATTATGCATGCAGGCCATGCCCATCGCTCCACCCCCAGCCAATCAGGAGCACTGGGGAGCCTTTTTGACTCCTCCCCACGGGCTCTCGCAGCACAGGGGAGGAAAGTGAAGCGTTTCTGCGCCCTCTCTTCCTCGGGAGACCCCCCCAAGAATCCCTGGGCTTCTCTTTGGCCACACTGCCGCTTCGTCATCTGC
>WEKX01004999.1:0-26882 GCA_013390025.1 Pitta sordida
CATCCCTACTTGTGAAAAGCAGGTCAATTGCTAATTTTTTTCCCTTGACAACAACAACAACAAATTAAAAAATATATATAGCCAGATCACAAAAAGAAAAAGAGCCTTTTCCTCAGGCAAACTAGGCATCCATTTTACATCCATGCCAGCACAAGCTAACTATATCTTAATTAAACTTCACAGATTGCAAGTAGTTCAAATGCTGTCAAAAGTGAATATAGTCTTACCTCAACTATACAAACATAATTATTCGCTGCTTCACCCATTCGTGAAAAATTAACTAATCAGTTATTCGTAAGTATTTCCAGTCAACGCATGCGCAGTTGCTCTGCATCACAGAGGGACAGCGTGGCTGCTCCCTGTGAGGTTTGACTGGCACACCCCTGCGGGGCAGGCAGGTGGCACCTCTAACTCACTGGGGTAGCCAGAGATCTGCTTCTGTGTGTCCGTGTTACTGTTTCCATGGCTACAGGAAGGGGAGGCTTTTGTTCCCCCATGCCCTTCTTTGCTTGCAGCAGTGGGGAGGCGGCGCTTTGCTGGGTCCATACGGCCACCGCTGCCACTCCCGCACTCAGGACCAGCAGATGTATGGTAGCCACCACAGCAGTAAAGGCAAAAAGCCTCCAGCACTATCGCGCCTTGCTGCCATAAGAGACCTTGAGGTGTTGCAGCACTGCAAAGTTAAGGTTTCCCAAGCCCCAAGAGCACTGGTGGCACAGACCCACGGCGACCCAAGCCAGTGGACACAGGGGTCATCCCTTGCAGACTGCAGCCTCCTCCGGGGACGTAGTCCAAGCACACGTTGATCCTCTTCCTTGGTGAGCTTCCCCATCGCGGCACCACTGCAAGCATATGTGGTGGCAGCGTTCCGGCTGCGGCAAAAATGCCAATATGGCCAAAGAGAAGCTCAGGGTCAGTCCAGTCAGAGAGTGCTCAGAAATGGTTCCCTTTGCTCCCCTGTGCTGTGAGAGGCTGTGAGGAGGTTCCGAAAATGCTCCCCAGCGCTCTGGAGTGGCAGGGGGTGGAGCAATGGGCGTGGCCTATACGCATAGTACTGTAGTGCCAGTATTTGTGGATTAAAGGTTTCATGGGACCTGCCAGAGGTCCACAATCTGCGAATAGGGAGGTATGACTAATCTTTAATTAATGAAGAAGTATTTTTTGGTATATCACACCCAACTTTCTCCCTGCTCTCCACTGACACCAGCTCCAGTATTCACCATGTGAAATCCCCACTAAGAGAAATAGCTTTCAAGCATACTTTGCACTGAATTGCCATCCTTAACACATAACTGCTCATCTTGCTAGTCCTGATTTTAATAAACTACATCATTACTCATAACACCAATACAATTATTTATACAATAAATAAGTATTGGGACTTTTTAAAACAATAAACAAATCCTATATGGTTTAAAACTAGATAACTGGAAATATTTGGGACAGAATCTCTAATACCAGGCCTCACACCTCCGAAAGCACCTATGGTTTTCATTAAATCCTCATAACCACCAGCAGCTAAACCAAGTGCATTTCTTTGTAAACCTTACAAGCTAACAAGCCATTCACAAACCCGCAAATATTCCTCACAAAATAATCATGCTAAACTCAAATTATTCCAATCTGGTACGGAGCAAAGGCTCATACCTGATCATTTGCTTTCTCTAGCTCTCCAAAATCTGTTTGATTGCATCGCAGTCATTTCCCCCTCCCAAGAGATGCAACCAGGACAACAAACAATGTTCCCTGCCAAATAGTGGTCTTGCTGAGTAAAGAGACTCTAAGTGTACGTCATAACTCCCCAACAGTAGCAGATCCAGCACAAATCCAGTAGCCTGCAAAGCCTGTGCCAACTATGTTACAGTTATACCCCGTCCTTCGAGAGGGACAGGCCACGGGCCTCGCGAAAAGNCGACAGCTGTGCCGGGCACTGGGTGCACAGCCCACAGAGACACAGAGTGCTTAGCACCTGAATTCTGCCGCAGCTAGCACATCTATCAGCATCGTCTCTCCTGCCTGTACCTGTGGAATTAGTAACACAGACACACATACACATACAGGCAGTCCTCACAGTCAGCAGGCGTTCTCCAGAAAGGCACTGGTGGGGACAAACGCTTGAGAGCACCTCATGCCGGGACACCCAGGGGGAGACGCAGCAGGACACTCCGCTCCTGGCATGGGCGACACCACGGGAATATACAACGCATGTTATAAACCTTCCCTGCCTTGTAACCTCCGCAACACTCATTAGGGAGCAAACTGTAGCTGTCCCCAGCGAGCAAGAAGCGGTGCCCTCCCTGCCCCATGGGAGTGTGCTCTGTGAATAGCCAATTAATACCCACTGAGAAATATTCCACGAATCTGTAAAGACGCGAATCAGTAAGCGTGAATACGCAAGGTATTACCGTATTTTTCATTTTAGTTAGCTTTACAATCACATGTTGATTTTAAGGATCTAGTCAACAACTGTCACTTCAATGAGCATAATTTGAACTAGCCTCAAGAGAAAGTTTCTAAAAATTTCAGGAAATCAGCTGAAACACCAACAGTACTCTTCTAGTCTTCTCCTACAGATACAAATCTCAAAGCAGTAGTGAAACTGCACGTGACACTGTATCTCAATGTATTACTACAGTATTTCTGTGACATAAGTACCATACTATTACAAGAATTTGTCAGCTAGCACCAAGCAGCTCTGTGATAGGCTTCAAGGCTACAGCAAGGTTATACAATGTTTCATGGTAAACAACCATCAATTCTCGAGCCATCAGCAGCCCTTAAAATGAAAAAGGATGCAAAATCTCTTTAACTAAATTCTCTTTAACTGAGGAGAATCCAGCTTTTTCTACCTCTGGGCCTCCTAGTAGCACAGGCCATATCCAAACCACACCACAGTGGCACCATGCCCACAAGTCCTGGCAACAAGTTCCCTTTCCCTCTAAACAGTGAAAATGAAGAATGCACAGCAAGACTGGTGGGCAGTAGTGAAGTAGGCAGAGCTGACAGAGTTCTCAGTACGTTCTGTGCGTGCGAGAGGTCGCACAAGTCATGGAAAAATCAACCACAATTAATCGGGTCCCGCAAAGATGCAGACCGCAATTAATCAGAGGATCACTGTATTACAGACAAATGTACATAATGTATGACAAGGCTACAGTGTGCAGTGAAGGTCCAAGCCACATACTGCATTTGGTATGCAGGTCCCAAACACTTGAACATTCAGTTCCTACTTGTTCATGCTCAGCTGAGACTCCTGCAATGTCCCAGGATCTCCTGACAAAGGGCATCAATTATACTTTCACAATGGCTCACATCCTGGTGTAGGGACAATATGGGATGCTGGGCAGAGAGACCTGAAGTGGGCCTGATTCCTGGGTGGGCATTCGCTTGGGAGTCGGACTAGATGATCCTGTGGGTCCCTTCCAACTCAGAATAACCTGTGAACCTGTGAAGTGAAAGCTTCCAGTCATCTGGGGAAGAAGAATTGGAAAAAGAAATGTTTTGCAGCATATGGGATAAGATAGAAAAGCTGTTTATTTGTCACCACTACTAGCATGTTCAAATTCTGATAAGGATCAGGAGAGATTTTCATTCTCCTGATTCGCTAAATCAGAGAGGAGAAATAGGGGGAAAAACTAAGCCAACATCAAACTACTAACAAAAACATTCTGGTATGTATTTTCAAGCTTCATGCAAATTAAAAAACAGCTGCAAAACAAAGCCATTTTTGTGCTATGAAACATGAAAAAGTATGGGTGGAGGAAGGAGACAATTGGAAAACTTTCACACTCACCTTCTCCAAAGGATTCACCTTAGAACCACTAGAAATGTCTTTGCTGAATTTAAAAACAATCACTTTCAGCTGCTCATAACAGCAAAGAAACTAGTTCGGTTGGGTGTCATTTTCTTACCTAATCAAATAGCTGCCTAATTTACTATTCCTAAATTATCCACCAACTGTAAGGAGTTCACCAGTTCTCTGGCTTCAGGAGTTCACCAGCTCGGATATCCCCAAAGATTGACTTAGTGGGGTAGAGGAGAACAAGAAGTGGTGTCTTAATCAGAGCTCTTGCTAAAGTAGTTTCTATAGAAGCTGTTTACTTGAAGTTGCCTTTTAGTTAATAACTCTAGAAAAGAAGAGAGGTGAGAGCAGGTTGTGTTTTAAACTTCTTCAGTTATTAAAATTTAAGATAAGGATACAAACCTAGCTCAAGCACCCCTTACATTGACGATGTACAGAATTACTGATATTGCACCAGTAGGGATGGACAAGAGTCTAGTACAAGACACGACCACCAGCCAGTAAAGCACAAAGGAAAAACAATGTGCCACTCAGGCATCAGTGCTGCTCTATACTTCTGGGTTTGGGTTGGTTGGTTTCACTGGTTTGTTCATGTTTGGTTGTCGGAGGTTTTTTTAAAATTACAGTAAACACTGTGCTGCAGAGTGGATACAGCATTAGGTTAATTTTTTTTACGGAAGAGTTTCTCTCTCTCTGCATCTAAGTTACTTTCATTATGAGTCATGATGACAAGGGACTTTGAGGTACATATGCAAGGAATACTGAACACAAAAACAGGCTTTTAAGAGAAGTGAAACATCAAATATGAGGAACATACATACCATAACACCAATGAAAACCAACTATGGAACCAACATAGTTTCTAACATGTTAATTCATAAATTTAGTTTTAAAAAAATCTTCCTTATGTAGATATTCTAGTAAAATCCATCTCCACACATCTCATTAAACCCTGACAGTGAATTTCAGAAGTAATATATTAAGCTTTATGTGGTGCCTATTCTTTCCAGAAATGCAGAACTGCAGTGAGTCTCTCAGGGCTCAAACCCAGTGTCAGCAATTTCTATTAAATAGTCTGCAATATTTGGGAAGCTTGGAAGCAACAAACTTGTTTTATATGGTTTATATTGCATTTAACTAGACTTAGTCATTTTATAGCTCAAGAGGAAATTCCAGATTTGCTAGCTGGAATGAGAGCTATAAACCTCTCTGATTCACAGAGGTTTCCTCACAGTCACACTACTGTATTACTACTGTCCAGATGCCCCAGACAGAACCTGTGATATGTGATATGCACTGTCCAGCAGCAGCCATGAAATTTAATAATAACCTCCAACAGACAAGAGAGGAAAAGGACAGCAGAGAAAGCAACACACATCGTCACAGTAACTCAGCCAGAGTCATGTAGCAAGCACCCCAGTAGAACAGAAGAAATTTACTTCTCCTGACTCCTAAAGCCACAATCACTGACTAGATTATGTCTCAAACAAATTTTATAAGGTCTTTTCTACACTAATACTTCTGGTCTTTTTAGGCTCTGGTTAAGACTTGGCCCAAATACCATTCCTGAATTTCAGGAACTAGACCTGTCTTGCACAAACAAGTTGGTCTTTTATTTAACAGTTTGAAAAAAATTATCTCTAGTCTGCCGTCATCTCATTTGTCTTTCTCACTATTAGATCTATACCAATGCTACCTATATCAGCAATATTATTAACAGTACAGGAACAGCAGGAGAGAAATGGGCTTCTCGTGAGGTTTTTTTCCCACTTCACCTATCCTTCACAGAACTAGTAGTTAAAAGATTCCACCACGTATTTATATTGAAACTCTGGAGTCCTGCAACCTTTATCTCTAATTTACAATAGCGTTAGACTATTGCAACAAGTGCACACTGACCAAAGACTTCTGATAAGAAACACTGCCCTAGAAGATTTGCAGATTTTAATAGCGAAGGCTACAAGCAACAAGACTAGTTATAGGAGGAAAGGCAGACCCCCAAAAACCTGATTTAAAAGAAAACCAGGAGAGTAGCTTCAAAAAAGTTGCCTGGGCCTGCTTAGCAAGTATCCAGGCTGCCCAGAAGTCTGTGCAATTGACGAGTTCCCAAAAATCCATTTAAAAGGATAAATATTTAAGTAATGTGCCAGTTACAGATATTGCCAGTAAGGTTCATAGTGAAACATGCTTTCAGTCACTCTTAGGCAGCCTAAGTATTTTCCTGATAACTTTTTGCATTTGTTTTGTAACAATCCAGAATTACAGATCTGCCTTGAATCTGACTTTAAGGCTGAAGACAGCATCACCTAGAAGGCAACCAAATTCAAAATCAGAGTAATTTTATTTATTTCTAACTGAAAGCTTAACACTTTGCCGCACTCAAAATACCTTTCTACATAAGCTCTCCCCTAATTTCAGAAACCAGGGGCTGTGATGGCACCACGGTGCCTTACTGCTGCGGTGCTTCTGTCACTCGGATGGCAGGGGCAGGGCAGGGGCTCCGGTGGCGGAAAGGACACACCGCCTCCCAAAACCCTCCAGCCCTGGAGCCTCAGGAGCTCGGAGATCTTCCCGGGCCCCGCCGCAACACCGCACACGAAACACCGAAAAGCCGCAGCGCTTTTTTTCCCGCTAAGCGCCAACTCCGCCTTCCACCCGCAGGCCGGGCCCGACGGAGCGGGAGGACGGAGGAGGGGATGCGGCGGGCAGGGAATTTCGGGGCGGAGCGGGCGCGGCCGGTCCCGCCCGCCTGTCCCCGCGCTGAACCGCCCGGCTCGCTCTGACGTCACAGGCAGCGGCATTCCTGAACAGCTCCACGGGCCGCGGGCGGGAGGGAACTCACAGACGGAGCCCTCAGCTGCGGCGAGGGCTTGGCCGGCAGCCAGGCTACTGAGCTCAGCATTTTGCAATGCACTTCCTTTTTACTCCACGGTTTTGCATAATGCCGCGGCCCCGCCGCCTTTAACCCCTGCGGCCCCGGGGTCGCTGCACCGCCCAGGGAGTCGACGTCCCGTTCGCCCAGGACGGCGAGATGGAAAGTGAGGAGCCAACCCCAGCACCGCTCAGCAGATGCTGACAGGGCAGGGACACCCACAGCCCTGATTGCCTTCCCACGTTCTACCCAAGTCCGCATGCTGACAGCCAGGCACAAGACTGTACTTAGAGTAGCTCTGATTTTAATAACGTTTTCATAAATGATACTTGAACATGAAGCTTCAAGGCGCAACCGGCCAATCCACGCGAGCAGAGAACAGCCAGAGCACACCTGGTTCTGCCGGGGCTGGGCACAGGGCGAACGTGGAGCATGCACTGGACGTGCAGAGGCGGCCTGAGAGAGGACCCAGAACAAGTGCATCTAAAACCAGAGGTGGAGAGTAGACTAAGAAAAGCTGTGGTTATAGTCTGCTACATTTGCTGTACAAATGTTTTCCAATATCCCCTATAATCTGAAGAAAATAAATCTGGAGGTCACAACACTTCAGTATCCACACTGCATTTGCACAGCCCTGCTGCTTTTGAGAGGGTTCCTATTCCAGAGCTGCGAAGACAGTGCACTATAGTAAATTCCTTCCCACCACTCCACCCAGGACGTTTTGTGATTCCCTGAAGATAACAACCCATTTTTAGACTTCTGTTCTGAGACTGCAACTCTGTTGCTGTTCAAACTCTCTCCCTCCAAACATACACCAGTTGTTTTTGCAAGCAAGACCAAGAATACTATGTATCACAAAGTTACACTATCCCTGAATCTCTTTTTCAAAAGTTGTGAAGTTAAACTAGTTTGAACACTTGTGCTTAACACTGACAGGAACAAGTGTCACCAACAGCACGCAACAACTTCCAGATAAAGGACTCACAAATCTGCCATACTGTGGTGTTCTCTCATCCTAGATCCCTATTTTACATTATCAAGTTGAGCTCTGTTTTTCAGAATGCATACCATGCAAAAATACTTTTCTAGAACATACAGAGACTTTGCCCTTTTAGATGAACATTTATCCAGTACATGCTGCCTCACCCAGCAAGGGGCACTCATTTTAAAAAAGCAGTGACCCTAAGAAATGTCGTATAAAATTCTTTCTTCTGTCGGCATAATATCAACACCATACCACTGCATATATTGCAAACCTGAATCAAATAGTCTGATAGTAAAACTAGAGATAATTTTTAATTCAACCAGCAAGTAGATTGCTGACAAAGTAAAACTGTCACCAAAAACTGTTCACAACAAACAGGAAAGCTTTTTACAGATGTTTAGTTTTGATCAGCTGTTTCTAGCTCCCTACTATCATTCACAACAGTAAACATTTTCTTGTTACCATGTCAGAGGCCCCTAGTTTGAAGGGGGAAAAATAATCTACCTATTTCCTGAGAAGGGGCAAGTGAAAAGATGTTTTTTTCCCTCATGCTCTCTCAATGCAGCCTAATCCATGGTTTCAAGGCAAGTCCCTTTTCCAGTTTTCTGTAATTATCACTGTTACAAAGTGTAGAAGCTCCAGTCACCAATATTGAGGATGAACAGTTATTAGACTGCAACACATGTGACATGCACCACTTTAACGGATAGCATGAAGGCCTTTAAATATTTAAAAATACTAAACACTTCAACTCCTTTCACATTAACTTTCATAGATATTAATGAGATCGTGAGGTAACATCTAAGACAAAGCTATGCCAAAACTCCTACTAAGAATCCACTCCATGTCTCATGTTCCAAGGGTTTTGACTGAAGGGACAAGTTCAGCCATTACTAGAAGGTATATGAATGGCTTACAGGTGAAACCAAAATACTTAATTAACTGCTGTGACAGATTCAGCTGCAGCAATTTCTACTTCTAAATTGGAAAATATTTCTCTTAGTTACATTATCTTATCCATCTAGGATGATGCTGGCTAAAACAATGGACAAATGAAAATGGGCTCCGTACAATGTACTGATGTACAAAAACCAGTTTCTCCTGCTGCCTCACTGTTCATATATATAGAGAACTGAGATGGAAATACGGCTTCATCCCAGTTGCCACATGAGACATGGTCTAATTTATGGACAAAATACAGCAATACCTCACATGTTGATTCATGTCTTCACGGTTTCGCAGAATATTTCTCAGTGAATATTAAATGGCTATTCGCGAAGCACATCACTGCGCAGCGGGGGGCACCGCCTCTCGCTTGCTGAGGACAGCCACAGTTCGCTCCCTTAGGAGTGTTGTGGAGGTTACGTGGCAGGGAAGGTTTACAACACACAGTGTATACTCCCGTGGCACTGCCTATGCCAGGAGCGGGGTGTCCCGGCATGAGGTGCTCTCAAGCTTTTGTCCCCATCAGTGCCTTTCCAGGGAGCACCTGCGGAGTGTGAGTGGGGACTGCCTGTATGTGTGTGTGTGTGTGCCTGTGTTACTGTTTCCACAGCTACAGGCAGGGGAGGTGATGCCAATAGGTGTGCTAACTGTGGTGGAATCCAAGCACTAGTGCTCTGTGTCCACAGGGGCTGTGCGCCCAGCACGCCTGGTGATATACAGAGCCCCAGGGAATGCTCTCCCACAGCGCTGCAGCCTCCCCCACAGGGACTGCGGCATGAGCTACCCTCCCCTTCCCCCTCTGTCCCACCTGCCCGTGTGTGCCAGGACCTGCATGTCCCGTCGCTTCTCCTCTCATGTGTCCCAATGTAAGGTGCTCTCAAGCATTTGTCCTCGCCAGCACCTTTCCTGGCAGCACCTGTGGAGTGTGAGTGGGGACTGCCGAGTCCCCGTCCCACCATAGCTCCAGGGCGAGCTTCCCCACCGCGGCAGCAACGTAATCATGTGTGGCAGCAGCAGCCCAGCAGCGGTGGCGGCGAAAGCGGCACCATGGCCAAAGAGAAAGCTCAGAGATTCTCCAGCGGTTTCCTCAGTCAGAGAGGGCTCCGAAATGCTTCCCTTTGCTCCCTTGTGCTGTGAGAGGCCATGGGAGGCACTTCCCAGCACTCTGGGGCAGCAGGGGGCAGGGAGAGGAGAGTGGCCTATGTGCATATTCAGGTTCATGGACTGGACGATTTGTGGGACCCCTAGGAGACTTGTAGCCAGCGAATGCAGAGATAAGACTGTAACAACTTCTTAGCCTAAAGACACTGAAGTAAATACAGGGTCTCTTCTCTGACCAAATGGAAGCACATTTGCTCACCAAAGCCTGACATTCACAGAACTCTACATAGTGTTACAAAAATTTTAGGAGAAAACAAGAGTTTAGCCCACCCTGCCACTCTTAATTACAGAGAAAATTATCTGAAGCACACAGAGCCAACAGACCGATTTGCCTGCTTACACCTTCTGATGAGAACCCTTGTCACCAACACCTTGACAAAACAGATCAGAAAACTGAATGAAGTATACATAACTTTTAAAGCTGTGAAATACCCAATATAGTCTCAATTATACTGCTCTTTGGTAACAACAATAGTGTCCTGCAGAGGCACAGAACTGGAACAGGAGCCAAGATGAATTTCTTCACTTGGCAATTTCCCTATTCAGGGGTGGGAGGAGGTGGGGAAAATGGAAGAAAAAGCCTTACCCACATACTTGCACCAGCAGCTCTGCCAAATCAACTTGCTTAGACACAAAGAACTTTGCCTTTCAGATTGGAAGTATCCATTTGCCTCATTTGGTTAGGTATTTAAATTCAAACACATTAATATGCTCTTCAGTCCCTAAAAACCCAGCTATAGGCTGGGGATGGAGTGCTTAGAGAGTGAGCAGCTTGAAAGAGACTTGGGGGTATTTGTGAACAGCAAACTCACATGAGCCAGCAGTGTGTCCAGACAGCTAAGAGGGCCAATGGCATCTTGGCCTGCATCAAGAATGGTGTGGCCAGCAGGGCAAAAGAAGTTATCCTTCCCCTGTACTAGGTACTGGTGAGGCCACATCTTGAGTATTGTGCCCAGTTCTGGGCCCCTCAATTTAAGAAAGATGTTGAGGCACTGGAACAAGTTCAGAGAAGGGCAACAAGGATGATTAAGGGGCTGGAAGATAAGCTCTATGAGGAGCGACTTAGGGAGCTGGGTCTGTTTAGTCTGGAAAACAGTAGGCTTAGGGGTGACCTTATCAGTGTCTGTAAGTACCTAAAAGAGAGTTGTAGTCAGGCAGGGGTCGGTCTTTTCTCTCTGGCCATTCTCTCGTTCATTGACATAGAACGAGAGGTCATAGTCTTAAGCTCCAAAAAGAGAGGTTTAGACTTGACATTAAGAAGAAGTTTTTCACTGAAAGAGTGTTCTCCCACTGGATTGTGTTGTCCATTGAGGTGGTTGAATTGCCTCCCCTGGAGGTATTTAAGGGCAGACTGGATGAGGTGTTGAGGGTCATGATACAAATGCTATAGCTGTTACGTTTTAGTTGAATTATAGGTTGGACGTGATGATCTTCAAGGTCTTTTCCAACATTACCAACACTGTGATACTGTAAATTCCAGGATTATTTCACTTTACTGTGGACTTGCAGAACTCCAAACTCCCCCTAATGAAGTCTTACTTGAAAGAATCTAATTTATGCTAGCTGCCTTGTATTCAAAAAGGCTTCTTAACAATTTTGATGAACTGAATTGAAATAATTTTAAGCAAGATGCAAGGCAAATTTTTTTATATTGAAGGGAACACATATGAAGAAAGCTCACTTGTCACTAACAATATAATTGTGAGTGCTCTGCTGTACTTGATATACGTTCCTGTGTCTGGCATGATACTAAATGTTTTATATATTACTTAGTCACATATCTTCAATGATTCGTTACACAATACATGAATTTATCTTTAAATGCCATGAGTTCTCTGTATTACATTAAAGATCAACTGTGTCTACTTCTCTTTTAATTTTTCTAATTAAAATTTTAGTATATAAATCACTTAGGAGACAGCCATAGAATCTCTATCATTACCTTTTCCTGCATGCTTATCTCCCCCTGCTCAAGATGTCCTCAAGAATATGCAAAGAGGCTACAGCTTGACAGGTTCGGCGTCAATTCAGGTCCACCAAAATGAATACACCCAACAAGAAGTAAGTATCTGACAATTAGGTTGTGGCTATGACTTCATTTTCACACATTCAGAGGTAAAGGCACAACATGCTCGAGGCTTTCCACCAAATGTTCAAAGACGTAAGTACATCTTCATTGTTGGGGCAGGAAGTAAGAAATTAGGCCTAAATTCCCCCAATTAAAGACAATTTTAGGCCATAGGAATTTGCATATATTAGAATTCTGAGACAGGGTCAACCACAATAAACTGGAGTTTATATAATTACTTTACTTCAAATTTTCTTCAAGAGTATGATCTACTCCAAGATTGTACCTGTATCTGAATCTATTTTATCATCTACTTTCCAGACTTCCAACCATACAACAGCAGCCTTCTACAACACAGCCTACCTGTATTTCTCAAGTGTAATAAAAAAATAAAGAGAAAAAAAGTTGTTTATTATAATGACCACAGAACCAATAGCAGATCCTATACATAAGCTTTAAAAAAATTAATTACAAGTTTTATTTCCTAAATCCCTCCTGCAGTACTTTTATTCTGCAAACAAAAGTGACTTCCCAAACAGCACCTAAAGGAGAACAGAGGGCAGCACAGAACAGTTGTCTACCACTCCATTTGGAAGCTAGCTGCTGGCTTGAACTGCAAACAGCAAACCCGACTGTTCTTAAATAATTTCACTTCTCAAATGTAATTTTGCACCTGCTTTCCTAGTATATCACTTTCTCTAACTGTGAAAAACTACACCTGTAAAAATACAATTCTTACTAGGGACAAATAATTATTGACTTGAAAACTGCTCTTCTCTGTTCTATATTAAAATATTTTTCACCATCTGACCAGAAAGTAGCCACTTATACATATTTTGCAGATACAATTTTTGGTTTTAAGTAACATCTAGTTGTAGGAGATTCATCATAACATATATTTACATCCTGGAATAGTCACAGCTATCTTGACATTTTTGGGAGATGAGGAAAGAACAGGCAAGGAACAGATTCTGAGAGTTTTCTCCAGCTATACTGCTGTTTCCATTTCAACTAAGGCTAGTAACAGAGACAGAGCTCTGTTACTAAGAGAAAGCTATAGAGCTTTCTTCTTCTATTCAAAGTGCTTATTAGAAACTGCAACAGGTTTGTTGGGGTTTTTTACTGCATACAGAAGAGATGAATAACCAAAATGTCTCCAAGGGATATCCTCAATTCCTCTTTAGCCATGTTTTGCTCTATTGAAGAATCTGAGGGAATTAGAAAAGTGGTGAGAAAGAGGCAATCAAGGCAAACTTTGTATGAGTATACTCATGCCTCAAGAGTCTTTTCGCTGAGAACCAAAGCAACCAAGTTCTATTAAGCAGAAATCCAAGCAAATCACAGAAACACCTACAACAAACTAGTGGTTAGCAACCAATACCCTAAAAAAGAATATACAATTCATGAATCAATTCTGTAGCTCCTTACAAATAAAAGCAGCACCAACTCCAATTCCCATTCACTAACATTGATGTTAATGCCAGTGTTACAAATTCAAGCTTGAAAACTAGCCCTCCTTAAAGCTAAGGAAAGTGTTTCAATTACACAGGCAGAACAAATAAGTTGTGACTGCTTTTTAAGTGTTTTTATTTCGCTATTATTTGGGTTAAGGGTGGTCTGAAACCAGAAAATTAAAATTCTCTCTTTTGACTGTTAGTTGAAGCAAAAGTGGCTAGTGGCATTCTTGGATGTAGGAGGAGGAGTGTTGCCAGCAGGTTAAGGGATGTAACCCTCCTCCTCAGCATTGCTGAGGCCACATCTGACATTCCGTGTCCATAGCTGGGTTCCCCATTACAACACAGGCATGGATATACTGAATAGAGTTCAGCGAAGGGCCAGAAAGGTGGTGCTAGAACTGGAGCAAGTTCACCTAGGAAAAAAAGGCTGAAAAGTGCTGGGACTGTTCAGCCTGGAGAAGAGTAGGCTTGGGGGGATCTCATCTATTTGCACAAATAGCTAAAGGGAGAGCATAAACAAGACTGAGCCATGCTCTTGTCAATGATGTCCAGAGCCATGACAAAGTAACACACAAGAGGTTCTTCCTGAACATAAAGAAACACTTTTTTACTAGTATAGTGACTTCCTTACCAGTCTGCCAGACCATGGCTTTAAAATAGACAGAAATCTTGGGAAGGAGTCGGACAAAATAGCTAACCCTAAAGAAACTGTCCTATCAGTTTCATGAGCATGCTGGTCAATATTCTTCATTCTTGACTGAGAGGTCAAAATCCGAGAAACAGAACTAGTTTTCTCCCTGGATCTGACCAAAAAAACCCCAAACAAATAAAACAGAGAGTTTCCATTCCCAGGTAATAATTTAAAAAACAAACACACACACAAAAAAATCCCCAAACACACCAACAACCCCTCCCCCAAACACCCATATTACTGTACATCCCAGGGACTGAAAAGGGTTAAGCTATATTGATAACTGTCCAAAAATCTAAATCTTGAATTCAACTGCCAGCAAACACAATCAAAAGTCGTTAATGCTTGCCAAAAGATTTGAAAAGCTAAAAATGGGCAGTGTTGGGGTTTTTTAAGAATCACATTCTTTATGGAACAATAATTTCTTGAAGGAAACCAGTGAGGAGCTGTTCTTGTTGTGTTTTTTGAAAGACATTTACTGGCAGCAAATACCAAAACGTACAATGTGACTAGCTTTATATCTGCTGCTCTGCTATACATTTGTGCACAGATTTAGGTAAAAAGTACTCCACAAATCTGACTTCAACCACTTCTGGTTTGGATGAAAATTAGATTCAAGTTCTACAATCATTTAATCAGCTTTCAGCATGTTCCACATTAGTAGTACATGCCTTTCAGCACACGTAATTCTTGGAAACTCAATTTAAGGCATCAACAGTGCAAGACTTCTTGTTCTTCAACTGCAGATACAGTCCAATCTACATTAGCAGCAGAAATGGCCAGTGACATACTGTACAGACAAAGTGTAACTCAACCAAACCACATCCTTCTACCAAAGATACTGATATCTAATCAAAGAGAACCCAAAATGACTTCTTGAGCTCTAGGAATGTTCCTCTACATAAGCCAAAAGGTTTCTTAAATAGCTGACAGACCTTGACACAAGAAAGATTAAAAATAAGGAAACACTTTAGATTGGTGGGCTGAACAGTGATGGTCATCTATTATTTTTCTATGTCAAGAGTCAGCTCAACTTTGTCACTAGTACAGAAGAACACTCTGAACAGTACAAATCCCTGTATAATTTAGTGTTGAGCATCCTGTGCATTGATAACCCTGCACACATCAGTGAACAGTTTCAAACAGTATTCAAAAATAGATTACTATGCCCCTTAAGAAAAAAACTTAAATTGTGACAACCATTTGATCTTTACAGACAATATGCAATAATCCCTCGAATTTCACAGGAGTTAGGGATCGCATGATGTCTGCGAAACCCAGACCCTGCAAAGATAGGTGGATCATGAATATGCATGAATAAATCACACACATCTCCCTGCCTCCCTCGGCCTCAGTGACAGCAGGGACACCTTCACCGCTATGCCAGGGCATGTTGACCAGTGGTGGGCAGCCGGTACTGCCCCTGCGCCGTCCCAGAATGACACTGGCACAGCGGCAGGGTAAGCGAGGACAGGGGGACTGGCGCTGCCCCGCCCGCAACCAGGAGCGGCCTGGCAGGGACAATGCCGCTCCGTTTGCAGTGTGTACGGCCGTGGCAGTGCTGGTCCATTGTCAAGCTAGTCCGGATGCTGCAGGATCGCCTCCCATGGGGCTAGGTAGCCTGTACTCCCGCTGGCCGTGCAGCTCCGTGCAGCTCCCAGCAGCCCCCCAGTGCAGCCCAGCCCCTCCTCCCCCCGCACCCAGATTTGAACACATTTCACGCAGGCCCTGAGAGAAACTTCTGAGAAACAAATTTGCCGCTTATGACAGAGCAATCCCTGATACCTAAATTGAAACATGTCAACCATGGGAGAGGGAAGCTGCCGGATAAGCGTAGAGGGAGGAAGGAGGCTGTTGGGCTCAGCAGAGACAGAAACCAAATTCCCAGCGAGAGGGGCAGCGGAAAGCTGGCAGGGGCTTAAGGCTCACCCCCCCCATCTTGTCGGCATGGGAGATTGCTGCCCTGCCTCCTGCTGCACTGCATTGCAGTGCACTTCACTGCAGCAGGAGCTGGGACAGGCTTTGGCACTGATTTAAGGGTTCTGCCACTGTGTTATCAGCTTGGGAGATCGCTGTTTGCTGCTCAGCACTATGGGCAGCGGGAGCTGAAGCTGGGACAGGGGGGCGGCAGTGGTTTAAGGGTTCTGCCGCTGTGTAATCAGCTCATTAGATCACTGCTCTCTGCCCAGCGCTATGGGCAGGGGGAGCTGGAGCTGGGATGGGGGGTAGCACTGTTTTAAGGGTTCTGTGCCCAGTCATGGGCTCACAGTCTGGGCAGTGCAAGACACCATCCCTTGCAGCACTGGTGGCCCTTGCTGCCGCTTGCAGCCTGCAACCCCGCAGAGAGCTTGACACAGTGTGTATAAAGCTTCCCTACAGTTTTATTAATCTTTTCAACACTGTCATAAATGAGGGAGTCAGGCTGGCTGTCGAGCAAGCAGCACCTGTCAGCACCCCGCCCCACGGGGTGGGAGAGGGACTGCACATGCACAAACGGGAAAACACCACGAAGAAAAGAGGGAAGGCTATAGTGCCTTTGCTGAAAAAATACCGCGAAGCTGTAAGGGAGAAAAGCTTGAAGCGTGAAGTAGGGAGGGATTACTGTAGTTGAGTAATTGCAAAGTAGAGTGATTTAAAAAGTGTAGGAAGCTTACAAAAAAGGTAGTGCAGTGAACACACTGCATCTTGTCCTCTGTAAAAGCAGCCTAAGCACTCAAGTCTGCTATAACTAAGCTCAATGCCTTCTATATGCAAGACATGGAACTTAGAACCTCAGCATCCTTAAGGCTTTATGACTGGTACAAAACAGAACAAGATAAAAAATGTAATACAGTATAACAACTCATTCCAATGAGTGAACGAGTAGTTCAATTTTTCATATTCAGTATCAGTTGATTTGTTTGAGATTATGTAACTCAGCTAGGTTTAAATGTCTTCTCTCCACGAAGCCTCCCAAAGCCTTCAATAGTACGTATTTTACAAGTGGTAGTATATCATATTAGAAATTATCTTTAAAATAAACGAGAAAGTACTTTCTGTTACTGTTTTTGACTGGTGGAATCATAACAGTTTATAAAATGGACAAAAACATCTGTTCACTAATTACGAAGATTATGATAAAAACGTTTTGCTTCGCTCTTCCAGAATTTTTGAAGGTTACGATAAAAACTTTTGTTTTGCTCCTCAAGGCAAAGCAATTTACTCTCAGCAAACAAATTAGCTAAATTGTAAAACACTGTCCTGCTCCATTTGTGAAAGACACTGCTTTCTATACATCATTTACTCTGTACAGTGCAGTTGGGGTGCCTTCTTGTTATCATGCTGTTGCACTCAAGTTCCTCCTCTTTGTGCCTGGAGAACTTGATTTGATTTCTGCCAGCACAGCACTCCTGCACCGCAGTCACACATGTTACTAGCAGCTACCGTTCAAAGAAGAATATGCATTTCTACTTAAGAAAAATCTCTCCAAGCATTTCTGTCAAATTAGAGGGTTAAATGGCAGAATAAACAAAACACAAGGCTAAAGTAATCTCAGAGTCAGAGCAAGACTTTGTGGTAACGTTTCAGGCACACAGAAAAAATTGAGATGAGTAGCATTCCTTTTAGGTTATCTAAGTAAAAACACATATGATAATAAGCAGTAAGACATCTATGGAAGGAACATTACAAAAGGAAGGACATGGGATACCGGTTTACAGACATCAGGGGTTGCTTATTTTGGATTATTATTTCCACTACACTCCTACACAATGCTAAATTCAGAAAAACGCAAAAGCTCCAGAACCTATGGGGTTTATTTATTCATTCTATTTTAACCCCAGTGATTCCCCCATTCTCCACAACAAGATGAATCACACCACTTGTGCAAGCACATCTGTTTCTCTGTTTTAACAGAATTATTCTCTGTAGAACTTTTTACACAATCCAAAAAGCAGCATACAAAAGTATAGTTTTACTGGTTAAATATGAACATCCTTAAAGACAGTAAGACAAAAATAAATCCTTAACATTTCAGTAACACCACAATTGCAGGAATTAAGTTTCCAGATATGTTTCCAATTTTCAGTCACACTGCCAGCTGCCTTTACATTTTTGTTCTGGAAGGAAAAAAAAGTCTTTTTTACTCTACTAAAGGTCTTTGTTCTACCCAGAGGCCAGCTCACCTTACTCCTCATGGTCTGAGCTTCTGTCAGCTGTTCATACAATAAACAGCTGTGAATGTATGGAAAATCTCTTACCACTGGCAGAAAACAAAAGCTGGCAAGTAGTTTCTGTGTTTACAATGGACAAAAGTGTGCGAAACATGTATTTCAATATATTCTGGACAATTTTTCTCCCCTCTCCTTCTCATACCTATTTTTATAAGCCTTCAAAACTAGCCTGCATAAACACCATGATAAATGTAATTAACTTCAGAATCCCAAAAATAGGCAATCTCCCTGCTAACTGCGAAATGAGAGGACCAGCAGAGGCATCATCAGCACACAGGGTTTAATGAAGGTTTTCTTAGATATCTTGTTCCTGCTTTAAGTGGACTAGGTAGGCCAATAAAAATCTAACAAGGTAGATGAATACTGACTCTGAATGCTGTCAACAGAAACTATTTTACCTTTCAGACATACTCAAGAACTTTATAACTTTCAGTGAACTTGTTGAAAGTTAGATTCTTTTCAACTGCTATGTTGTTTTCTCTCTAAAATAACATGCCTGTTATGGACAGTTTATGTTATTTCAGGTATAAACTTCAAATGATGACCAAGATAAAACACACATACTTTATTTGCTCTTCTGAGGAAATACATTTTTTGCTAATTGACCTGGTTGAGTGAAGCTAATCCAGTTTTCAGCAGAGGTTCCTCCTGTGTTCAGTTTACCTTGTGTGCATCAAACTAAAGCAGGCTTAATAAAGATGCGCCAAATTGTATTCAGAACAATCAGAATGGAAAAATATGAAAAATCTTGCAGTCATCAGGAATGCACTTCAAGTCTTTAGCAATTAAGAACTGAAGGTTTTCAAAAGGTTCACAACCACTGCACCTATGGATGTCAATGTCACATTCTGCATACAAACAGATGGTTTAAATCTCAACTGCCTTTTCCTAATAAACTGCATGGGGTTCAGATTTACCTTTGTCTTTAATTCTTATCACTACTATATGGAAGGGAGGTGGAAAACATAGAAATTAACTGAAACCATCATGATGCTCAATGACAAGCAGACTGTGAACCTGTACATTCATCATAATTCATCATTCAATACAGATTTTTCCTTCTTTTAGGGATGCCAGTGTTTTCAAAACGGACACCTTGCTTTCAATGTCTCAATTTACTACATGTTCACAATTGTCTAAGTCAAGAATAGCCACTCCTATCTAAAAGGAAGTTTCATCCATGTGATTCAAATTACCAATGTGCTGAGGCCTCCCAATAGCCAAGGTTTCAATCATTATGCACAAAACATCTTCTATTTTCTTTATTACCTGGCACTATGCTATTCTTGGGAATAGGCCACTAAAGGACACTTTCTTAGAGACTCAGATTAATTAATCTGTGCCTGTTGTTCCTGCCCAAGTATTGTGAGCTAGAACAGATCCAGTACTTGCATTCAGACTCTGTGATAGATTCAATTTAATGGAACCCTATCAAATCACTCTGCACACTAAGTCCTTCCAGGATGCATTTAGTAGAAATTGTGTGCTAAAAGCAATTTCATGAGTGCCAGGTCCTAGTTTGCACCAAATTTTATCGTTAAGACTGATACATTTATAGAGCCCACTAGATGAACGAAGCCTACCATCCGCACAGCATAACCACCAGCAACTCTAGCCTGAATTCAGTTACCCAAATGGATAAGCTATGCAAACAGCTTTGGTTTTTGGTAATACAGTTGGTAATTGGTAATACAGTCGGCCCTCTTGCACTTTGCACCCCCTATATTGCGGCTTCAGATCTTAGCAGCATGATTTTTTAGCGATGTAGGAGACCCATTTTGCAACTGCGCATGCATGACCTGCCGCCACTGCGGCGGCGGCACGGGCTGCAGCGGGGGTGGCAGCAGCCACAGGGACGGCACGGGTGGTGGTACAGCCGCCATTCAACATGGAAGTCGGGCTTCGCGGATCCCAATTAAGACTGCAGGTCTGCGTTACAGGAGACCTGACTGTAATTTAAACCCAGTATGAGCTCTTCCTCATATCTTCGAATTTAAAATCCAAGAGTATTCTTAAATTTCTCCAATAGCTTGAACAACCTTGTATAACTTCACATCTACTGCAGAAACAAAAATTATGCACAGGCACAGCTGGCAGCACACTCATTGCTCCATGGAAACTGTGGACTGTGGACAGTCTCCCAACAGTGACTAGAAAGTAACACAGGACTTGAGCACCTTAGTAGAAAGCAGTCACCTGTCTTTCAGGAAGGTGAAAGACAAGCCCGAAGAGAGGAAATCACAGCAAGCAGCTGACCCGCAGCGGCTTCTAGCCATGCATCCACAGGCAGTGTTCTCACCTTCAGCTGGTGTGAGAGTATTTACGTAATGCCTCTGGAGGGCCTTGGCAAGGATGACAAGTGCAAGCCAGGATTCCTGAACCAGTTCCACAAAATTCTGAACTTGTGAGTAAAGAACTAAGTACATTCTTTTGGGGGTTGGCAGTAGACTGTTTTTTCACTCAACCCCAGAGCTGTGATGAGAACACCCACTCTGAGCTGTTACATTAAAATCATTAATCCAAGTAAGTTTTACACATGGCAGATTTGTGGATGCTTACTCCTGCAGAGTTTTAACCCTCTTTTGACTTCCCAACAAAATCTGGGCAAAAAAAGGTTTCCCCAGATTAAAGACAGAATATACTCAGATATGAACAGAGTGTGACATACTTTTCCTAGAATAACATGAACAACAGTCTTGTATTTGTGCAAATATAGAAACTCAAGTACACCTATCCACGCATAGCATATAAAATAACTCAAGAATTTCATGAAGCTGAAGGAAGTCTGCAAGCACTGCTGTTGTCCTCTTCCCTCACCTGTGTCCCATATGCCTCCATCCTTCCTGGGATTGTGTTTTTTATGCTGAATTTAATTTATCCAACCTTCAAAACTGAACACTTTTGTTTTGAGTGTGTTTAAAGAACCTCTTGTATTACTCATGGGGATTGTTCTTTTTCCTATTTGCTATCTTCACGTGAGCAACAGCTCTGTGTATATCTCAAAACCCTGGTCTGGTGTTTCCCCTGATTGTATTTATCTTCAAAATAGCAAAGCAGAAAAAAGGGTAGAGGTAGAGGGGTAAGAAATAAGACAACAATGAAACCATACTAATTGGTACAAAAACTGAAAGACTCATACACCTGACTGTTTTCCATTCTCCTAAGTAGAAAAGAGTGCACGCTGGCACTTTCTCAACAAATCTGGCTTGCAGAAGTCATGGCCAGCTTGCAAAGTATGACATTGAACACCTGTGATCAGAAAGTTCACATCTAATTTTATAAGACTGTTAGCAGCATACCTGTAGAGCAGGAAAGACAACAGACTACATAACTTCACTTTCCTCAAATAGCAAATATTTCCTTTAGGAGCCGAGATAAACATGTAGAAAAAGCACCACCTGCAGAGGTTTGGAAAGACCTAGGCACCTCAGTTACACTTAGAGGCCATGCAGGCTCTCTTCCAGCAGGAGATAACACAGAGAGGTAAACTACCTTGGCTTGAGCTTTGTACAACTTAAGGACCCGTTGTCTCCGTCATGAATACTTTAAGTCTGACAGCCACAATTGCCTAAGCAGATCTGTAGGAGGGCTCTAGGAAGTGAGCACTCAGATGAATCCACCCTCACTGAAGTGGGCTAGTGTTGACAGAAAGCTAATAATAAGCACAAGTACAGTCGGCCCTCTTGCACTTCGTGCCCCCCATACTGCAGCTTCGCATCTTAGCGGCATGATGTTTTAGGCATGAAGGAGGCCCCTTTTCAAAACTGCGCATGCGTGACCTGGCATGCATGAATATTCAATTAGGCAGCATGAATACGCAAATCAACCTGCACAGCCCGGCAGCAGCTCAGCCACTTGCCCCATCCCATTCCAGCCGCAGCAGTGGCACAGTCACAGTCACTCGTCCTGTTCCAGCCACAGTGCCTGCTCATCCCGTTCCAGCCACCGCCGTGGCACCCGCTTCGCCACCCTCCCCAGGTTCTACTGGTCCCTGACCCCTCCCGGGCACAGCCAGGGCTCCGCCACTTCGTCACACCCTCCCCCACCTGGCACGGTCACCGCGGCAACCGATACACAGCAACACAGATTAAGACCGCGGGTCCGCAATATAGGAAACCCGATTGTAGATGAGAAAGTTAAAGCACTCTCTCCCAGACAGGAACACAAAGTCCTACAGAATCTGCCCTAAAAATGGCCTCATCTCACCATGAAGTGTGCAATGGGGTTTTCATGCACTTCTTCCTTCCACTAGTTACAGGCAAATTAAGTTCTGCATTAGTTAGGTCCATCTGGAACAAATCACACACTGGCTTTGAGTCTTGAAAACAGATCACTTCAGTAAATATGCCTCACTAACCAAAGCAGCTGCCTGTCATTTACCTTCTACACTACAGAAGTTATACAAAAGCACCAACATTCTGCTCAACTGCTGTTCTACTTGGGGAAGCAGTAATGATACTGGAACACCACAAAGCTATTTTAGTCTCTCAGTGAAGGCCATATAAAAATATTGAGTTCCAAAGCAGTAAGGTTTTCTGCCCCTACAAGCTAGTGTTATGGTTTAGGGGGTTTTCTGCTGCTCTGGTAGCGAGGGGGTTAACAGCTCAGTTCTGGCCTGAGCTTTCCATGCTGCCATGGCCTTCAAGGTTAAAGATAAAGGCAGGCGTCTCTGCAAATAACAGACTTGGGAGAGAAAAAAAAGTTCAGTAGTAAGATGTAGCGTGCCAGCTCAGAACCTGCGTCGGGAGGCTGAGAGATTTGAAGGCCCCCAGGCCCACGAGAGAAGGGGTAGAGATGTTCTTCCAGGCATCCCGCTGCTGCTTGTGAATTGGACTGACCATGGTGAAAACCTATGGACCAAAGAGAGAGAACCAGGACCGCAGAATCCATCTAAGCATTAAGACTGAAGATGGAGAGGTAAAAACTGGACAACACTGCTGATGTGTTGGAGCCCAGAGACAGAAGCCTGGAGCTAGCTGAGAGCTCCGCAGAAATCCCTGGACAGACTTTTNCTTTACAAAATCAGCTCAAAATCTTCTTGAAAGTCATGCTCCATCATTTCTTTCTCAAGTACTACTAGCAGGAAGAATGACCATGCCAGACAACTAAAGTCTCTGCTACACTACCACAACTCTGCAATCTTCAGTGAGACTCTTAATTGTGAAGAGATCAAAGTTCAAGAAGCAAAGATACTTCATCTCATTCTTAGCTATGTTGGCTCAGTAGTTCTAGTCACACCAACACTTGTGAACACTTCCTTTAGCAACTGAGGTCAACAGCTGTGATGAAAATAAACACTGAACACACTACATATTAAGTCACCAAACAACTGCATAATGAGAAAAATTACTTCAAAAGTCTGTGTTGTAAGTATGCTGAAGTTAGGCACTGCCTCAAAAGAAGAGAATATCTACGAACTTTGAAGGTAAAAAGTACATTTGGCAAAAGCTGTGCAAATATAGACAGACATGAATGTGCACAATTGGACTAAACAGTTGGTATTTCCTTCCCCTTTCCTGTACTCAAAATAAACATTTGTCTGGCTTTCTTTTAACCACTGGTGGAGTGTGGGACAGGTACTCATCACTTGGCCAAAATTTTGTAACACAAACCTCACTGTATATGAAGAGATGTGGAAAACAGCTCACTCATATAGGCCCAATACCCAGTCTGGCCTCAGGAAAAGACGTGTGCTGATGTCTCTGAAACAAACAGGCTGCCTTTTGCCACAGGTGAATTCCCAAGCATAGCAGCCATCTCCTGTCTCCAAGCAGCAGTTATGACTTCATGATAACTTCAGGCCAGGCTGAGTATGACTGTCACAGAAAGGAGCCCTGCCCTTCTCAGTGCCCTCTCTTGCAATCTTCTCTTCCTTGCAACAACAGTCAAATTTTCTTGGCCAATAAACCAGGTAAAACTCATCCAGCAAGATCTGAATTCATAAGCAGGCCAGTCCTCTGTCTCACCATGCAGCTCCACAAGTCCTGGCACAAGTTGCAAGCTTATGGAGAACTGCAGCTTTCCTTTGACAGCAGCCTGCGTTTAAGCCAGCCTAAAGCGGTCATGTAACTTCGGGGTGAGTAACACAGTGGTCATCACAGTGGGTGAAGTCTGTAAATGGTAATCACAGAAAACTTTTCCAAAATACAAGTTTGTAAGCACAACAATGTTCATTTTCTGTTCTTAGAGTTACACAATGAGGTACAGAGCAGTAAATGAGTCATGGCACAGCAAATTAGTCAGTTCCTTCATTTACCATATTCACGACAAGTATTTCACATTGGCAAATAATTTTTTGATAGGCCTGTTTTGTAGTCGTTCCTTGGAGGAGTTCATTGAGTGACAAGAGGTAGCAAATCTGCTGGAATGGGCTTTTGGAAAAGCCACAATGTCCTTCTGCATCAGTAGCTTCCTTAGGGCAGCAGGCTTGATCAACCAGGATGTGCCCCCTCCCTAGAAAAAGGAGGGGCAAGAGTGATAAGCCTTTCTAATTGTAACTGGAAATACAGTACCAACTTCTGTCAGAATTTAAGGCCTTTGTCATTTATAATCTTTGTCAGGCAACCTAAGGTTGCTAGACTTACAAAGAAGACAAACAGCAGGCCAGTATATATATTATATGTAAACATATATAAAGACCACAGACTACCAGTTTCAGTCTTTGTTTAGCACATCACCTTTAGGACACAACCCAGGTTTTGTAGGCTGGCACAAGACCCTCTGAACAGCTGACACTCACCACTCAAGGTAGTGGAGGCCCTGTGCCACTGCACCAGAACATCCACATCAGGGCTATGAGCTGCAATCACCACACTGGGCACTGCTGCTGGACACCTACACCACATACTGACCACAAATGTCACAACAGCCTCTTACCTACAAATACATCCATTCCTGCCAGAAAGCCAACTGACCAAAGGTCCAGCAGTGCTTCTCCCTGTGTGAGGCCAGTGAGCTCTGTGAGGCATGAGTCCATCAAAAGTTCCTCCAGCCAGTACCCAGTACCCAGCTACAGACAGAAGATTATATTGCAGGCTACCCCTACAGCAGTCCCGTCTCCAGTCTACCATACAAACACAGCCTTCCTACTCTGTTTCTGGCACTTCAGACCAGGGTCAGCTGCAATACAAGTGCATCTGCTCCAACTTTTTCATATTCACTTACACCACACTCCCCCATCTCCAGGCTCACAACATTTATTTCCTCACCAAGGCTAAATGACATGCTGTACCTCCTGGGTTCCTGCACCAAAACATAACTACATAGTCCCATGGCTACCAGACTAGCCACCTGTATGCCAGGCTAATACACAGATTTCTTGCTCTCTTATGCTGCTGATTCTCCCACTAACTTTTGCTTGAGGTGCTTGTTTGATATCACACCACTGCCTTGTCCCACATCACTACTTTGCTCCCGCAGCAAAGCCACTGAGTACACCAAGGCCCTTGCCTGGAATGTGGTTTTGCCATTGGGTCTTGGCTGATTCCAGTACACTGCATCTCACTGGGACGGCTTTCATCACGGTCCCCAGTGGAGATGTTTTCTGGATGCAGATTCCTGTACCTTTCAGCATTTCTATAAAATGTTGATTCTTATCCCAGAACTTTAGACCTTTACTGGTTTTTGTGGTTCTCATTTTCACAGAATCACAGAATACTATGAGTTGGAAGGGACCCACAAGGATCATCTAGTCCAACTCACCATTTAACTCCCGTACAGAGATCAAACGCACACCCCAGAGTGGTGAACATAAACCTAGTTCCCTCACAGGCGCACAGGCCACTCCGAGCCAGGAGGGACCCACAGGACTATCCAGCCCAACACCCCCAGCTAGACCATGTGTCTAAACTCCTCATTCAATCTTCTCTTAAACACCTCCAGGGACGGCGACTCTACCACCTCCCTGGGCAGTCCATTCCAATGAGCGATCAATTTTACTTCCTAAAATCACAGCTTTGTGTCTCATTGCTCAGTCGTCTGCTTCCTCCTTTCAGGAGATGCTTCTTAAGATGTTACCTCTACTTCTTAAACTTCTTTTGTTAGCTAAGGAGGGAGAGGAAGACAGACCTCCTAACAGACAGAATTCACTGAAGTGCAAGGCCATGATTCACATCTCTTTCCATTCATCCATTCTAACATTTCACCAGATAAGATTTCACACCTTGAGTATCATGAAGTAGCAGATTTGACCTTATTGACATCTTGCTCCTTTAAGCCTACTCTGCATGCTGGGAGTATTCAGTTTTCACATTAGCATCCTTCCTTGTCTCACTGAGCATATACAAGTCCTTCCTTTTTAACACAAGAAAACTTCAGATCTCTTAGCTACTGAGATTACAATATCTACATCTGTCCTACATTTCCAATCTTTACAATTTATCTTAAACCCATACCAATGTCAGCTTTGCCTTCCACATGGCCTCTTATCCACAGGAAAAACTTCTCAGGTCCCTCTTATCCCCACTGTAGCAACTCTGACAATTCTCTTCCTCTTTCACTTGCTACTTGTGTTCTGAAGAAGTACTAATAAAGCTGTGCATCACTCTTCATCAGATTCTTGTCTTTCCTCACTGCACTCCCCATCCTTATTCCAGTGTCAGGACAATACATAGAAAAAAAAAATCTATTGTTCACAAGTTTAGGTATCACAAATATTCACTTCTGGGCGACAAGAGGGCTGGAGGAAAATA
>WEKX01005003.1:0-14146 GCA_013390025.1 Pitta sordida
GATACAAGCATACTAAACATCACTACTGAAAATAAGCAGGGGATGAGGCAGTGAAGAGTAGCTTGCTAAATTTTGCCTTTGATAAAACACAAAATGCGTCATGAAAGGCACAGTAGGGTATTTATAGCTTAACATGTTCCCCAGCAGGTACATGGAGCAATTGTAGATAAGCCCAGACACAGTTGGAAAACAATTCATAGATCCCCCAAGGAAAATTTCACCTAGTCAGAAAATGCATCTCTTTTTCTCCCTATAATTTAGTAATGGTGAGCGTCAAAGACTTTGTAACATTCACACAGACTGCCTGAATCCTGCTGATGATGAAAGGCTAAGGTCAAGCTTTGTACTTCTGTCATTGGCAACACATTTCAAGGCCGCTACAACAGAGCCAAGGAGATTCACTCATTGGGATACCTGACCCACAGGGCAGTAAAAGTATGAAACAAGCAATGAGGGCAAGTTCATATCTCAGTAGGGCACAGCCGGAAGACTGTTCATATTGGCAGGGCCCTAGCATGGTTATTAGTCTATCTCTGCATAACAGTGCAGGAGGATGCTGACAGATCAGAGCACAGACGAGAACAAAACCAACTGTCTCTCTGTGCACTCAGCTGTTAGAAACAGTTTAATTGGTTCCCGCTGTATACACGGCTGCAAAAGTAGCAAAGAACTCAAGTCCCCTCGTGTTTGGTCAAGATCTTGCTTTCTTTCATCTGTTGTGCAGATGCTGATGGGGGTCGCCTGCCTGGAGGGGGGTCAAGATTCTGCCAAATGGATTTAAGCAAGGTACTCACAGTCCAGGCATCCCAGCTTAATGGTCAGTGACTCAGTGGGAAAACCAATACTGTCTGCACTAGTGGATGGCTCCATTCCTGACAACGTTTGCAAGGAAGAATTATATGCTGGCAGATCTTCTCTACAGACATATGCTGTTTTATCCAACAAATAAACTCATTCCAGTAGGGTAATTATCTTAGAATCATTATCAGCAGTACCTGAGTTCCATAATCTGAGTACTGTCAGAAACCTAAATGAAAGGTGGAGAGCAGGAAGAAGATGGACTGGGGATTGTAACCAAAGGCTCTGGGAAGACACAGATATGGGAGAGGAAGAAAGGATGGGGAGAAGTATCCACTCTGTAGTAGGGTGATATAGATGCACTCTGGGAGAAACATGATTTTGGTGAATATATGGCTTGTCTACCAGGCAGGAGGCTAAATGCAACATAATGATAAAGATGTCACTGTAGTATTTTTGTTTTATTGCTATGGCTTTGCTACACTAACAATTCAGAGGACATAAAACTATCTGAAAAAAATGGGTCTCTAATCTATCTGCAGTGAGAGTACTTATTTGATAGCACAGACTCTGATTAGCTTGCAGACATCTGAGAAAGCAGTGCCTCAGTTTCCCAAAATGATAAATCCATTAGTATTTGTAAAGTGTTCGGAAATTTCCCAAAGGAAAATGCTGAATGCAAAGAATAAATTGCTAACTTTATCAACTATACATATGTGGCTTATCCTCACATGTTTATACAGTGTATGATTGCAGACAATAAAATATTCTTACCATTTGACTCCTACTGTTTGAATTGGAACAGTCCATTGATATTGACTCAGCTCTGTCAGAAACAATCTGGCCAATGGTCATACAATACCCACAGCATTTAAGGTTTGATCTTAAACCAGTGGAAAGTAGAGAATTTGCTGTATTGTAGGCTGATGATTTATTGATTACATGTTTTTAAAAGGATTGGACTGTTGTAACATACTTGGAGGGGGAGTAAATAGCTTCATGTTGGAAGGAAATCATGTTACACCTCTAGAAGAGTCAAGGAAACTTCTATGCACAGATCAGAAGAAAAGATGCTTATACAGTTCCACAGTTGTTTCATTCCTTCTTGAAAAGGTTGCTCACTTTGACCTGACAAGGAAAGAAGCAGAATTGGCAGGCTGATGCAGAACAACATGGAATTCCCATGAATTTCTGTCATAACCTTCTGGAGATTTGCAAGAAAACAGATGGCAGTCAGTGCAGGACCAAGAGCATGCAAAGAGATTAATGATTTTTCAAGACCTGCATGAAACACTTAAAAATAGCCCCTTTTTTTTATTTATTTTTAAAGCACTGAGCTTTCCTGGAAAATGGAAGAACCAAAATATTTGTTAGTTACGAAAATATGAGAAACAATCATACTACTGATGAGTAAGTCTGTTGGAAATTAGAGAAATTTTTAGAGAAATTTAGAGGAATATTTAACAGTAAATGAAAATATAAAATGAAAATATAGAACATTTCTAAAAAATAACTGGAGGGTGTTAGCAAGTTAAACCCCTTCTGCAAAAAATTGTCACCCCTTGTAATCAACCGAGGAACAAGGAGAGATGCGGAGGTCTTTTTTCAATACCTAGAGGACACAGGTAATGCTAAAAATGGATGTGTAGTTTCTTCATGTGTATTCTTGACATGCAGACACCTCCAAAACTTAAGTTTTGAGAGGCTAGTGATGTACTTGGTCAGATTCTTCAGCCCACATTTCACAGATATGACTGTTTCTCCACTGTAGAATAGCTGAAGCATCAGAGGATCTTCAGAGTGTTTTCTTTCTCAAAGACCATAGGAATATAAGAGTGATTAAAACGGTCAGAAGTCCATCCCTATCTCCAAATAATGGTCAGCGGCAGTTGGTTAGGAAAAGGATCTAAAAATACCATATACAGTCTGATCCTAGCTCTGTTCAATCCTTTTAGTTGTTTAGGACTTGGAGATGGGAGTACAGCCAGATTATCTTGTTTAATAAATGTCCTGGGAACATATCTTTATATCTTAAAAAGTTAAATTGGACCTGATCACATTATTTAAAGATGAACAAGAGACTGTGAAAGTTTCCATCTCTTAAGGTTTCAAGAGAAGTCTTCTTCAAGAGCTCATTTATTCAGTTCTTGAAACAGGTAAACACATTGCCCCTCCAAATAACAAACCAAATGCAAAGCTCCCCAAATCAAGCCTGTTCACTGCTTTGGACAGTAAAAGCTCTGTCAGTAAAAATGGGTCCTTGTTTATGCCTCCTTTAAAAAAGAAAGGTACACTAAGGAGACAGAATAGAGTTGTTGGGTCTCACAAATCAGCTTATCCCCCAGTTCAGAGAGCTGGGCTGGCACATACATTGTCTGCATTTAAGTCATCTTGGGCTAAAGTGCAGAGGAAAATACTCTTCAGCAAAAACAAATATGAACATAAAAGCTCATGAGCAGAAATACCAACTTCAGTGACTATCACTGGGAAGTCAGGAGCACTTGTTATTCAGGGAAGGAGCCTATTTGTCACTTGCTGCCAAAGTTTTTCTCAGTTCTTCAAGGTTACCTTTATTTCCAATTTCAAGCAGTCTAAATACATTCATCTGATCTCCAGCTCAGACTACTGGAATTCCAGCAAGTCTTATGATCTCCTCCCTTTCTCATCTTTCTACTTCCTTCTTTCTACCTTACATCTCTAATTTCTAACTCCAAAAAAAATCTTATAACTGGTATCAACCTGCCATACTCTGTGAATAACTTTTGTACTAAATTCAAAACGCCTGAGCTTCTCCTGGTTAGATTTGTTACTCCGTGTTGTCTCAAGTCTAGAAAGCACCTACTGTTAGAAGACATTATCTGACACCATAGAGATCACAGAATCAGAATCACAGAATATNGAGAAGCCAAAATATCAAGTACTGAAATACCATGTGGAAAACTGAAAATATGAATTTAACACAGAGCATGAACTTTCAGCAACAAACAAAACAGACACAAGGCCTCAGGGAGGGAAAAACCTGTTCAAGCATTATCAGGTACACATTCAACACACAACGCTAAGAGACCTTGAGGGTACACCACCATTAACACAGCTCAGGGCGTGATGCGTTCATGGGTTTGTTGCTATGTAGTTCTCAGCAAATCAAAGCCAAGGACATCTTGGACATGTAAAGAAAAACAGAACATGAGTACAGCACTGACATACCAAAGCTCATGGGAGCTTCCAGCATGTGACATGTGACTTCTATTGCTGTAAAACAGCAGTAGCTCCACTGGCCTTCAGCGAGTTAGACTGCTGTACAAAGTAAGTGAAAATGTACCATGTAGATTTGCCCAAGTCTGTAGGCCAGCATTTCAAAAACAGCTTATAATTTTGGCAGTCTCAATTTTTCAGTGTCTTGGTGTCTCAAAAGACACTAAAAATAAAGAGCCCAAATTACAGGTTACTTTGCACAACTTGGGCCTCAGTTTCTCTGGACTAAATTCTGATGTTACTTGGCCTTATTTATAATTGAAGCATGGAAAAAATTTCTTGAACAACACAGAGCTACAGAAAACTTTGATTAGTACAGATGAAAGAAGACTTGCACTCTTTCTGTCTCAGATCACCTAATATCAGTATGAAGACACTGGGCTAAATCCTCACATGAGACGTATTTGTGATAGATACACTGGAGCCTCTATACCTATTTGCACTGACTGAGAATCCAACCCAATAAATCCCATTTAACTCATTTTCTTATCATCATGAAATTTAATACCTGCACAGAGTTTGGAAGATGACAAGTCCCTCAGCCTGATAATGATTCAGAGTTGTACCAAAGAGAAGTAACTTCATTCTTAAGTGGAAATGCAGAAATACAAAAAATTAATCAGACCTACTGCATGGTAATATTTGCACTGAAAACTACCAGTTTTCTGCACATGCCTCAGTTTAAAGGAATGTGATATTAGGGAGAACAACTGGTAAAAGGAAAAAACACACAGGACACCACTGTCAATAACCAACAAAACAAAAAGCATGGGAAAATACATGTGAACTACTTCATCCAATGAAAATCAGAGCAGTTCGGCTTTCTTTTAATTTAGGAACATGCTGTGCTTGCCTGGGGGCTGCAGGGGCAGGGAAGAGAGGGTCAGTTCTCCATAGGACTGATCCAGGTTTGAAAATTCACAGCAATTAAAGTGCTGAAAGCCAAACCTCCCACACATCCTTCCCCTAAGTGTCAGGAAATAGTGTCCCCTGATTGCTCAATCTCCAAGTCAGATGGCTGGCCTGGAGGGACTAGAGGGGTTTCTGGGATTCCACTGGACCCTGAGGGAATTTTATGTCAACTAAGGCAGATGGAGCAAAACCAAACTATTTGGGTGATGCCTTCAAGATGCTGTTCAACTCTTGCTGAGCCTCCCTGCCAGCGAAGAACAGTCAGTGCACAGACTTGGTAAGAAAAAATTTTGTGACTGATTTCAAGATGAACAGAATTCAGGAGCACAACTAAAACAAATAGCAGCGATAGCAAGTGTTATGGTATGGCAAAGCCACTAGGATATCCAAAGAATTTGCTTACTCAGCTCTGTGATACCATGAGGCTACACTTCGTAACACATAATATAGACTTTTGAAACCTCAGGGTTGTGCTGTGACTGTCATAAGCTCCAACAGAGAATTGCTTTCTGTTTCACATACGCACACACAAAACAAACAAAAAAAAAAAGTGAAGAGCTGTCTGCTTTATCTACATTGTGCTTGTTTCTCTTGCTTCTGGGGTCAGTGTACCCCAACAGAAGAATTAACAATTTCATTGCTGGTATATCCTCATCCAAACTCTGATGAGAGAGGCTGAGAAAAAAAACATGCATTCTCATTAAAACTATATTTATTTCCTGCCACAACAATATCTCCTACCCCATTTCTCCTCCCATCCTTCAGTTTCCTATTGAATCATAACTAACAGCCCACAAAGAACTTCCAGACTTGCAAACCCCTGTAGCTAGTGTTGCTTACTAATGAGGTGCTGAGCTGGAAGACAGAGAGAGAACTAATGAGACAGAAGGGAAGCAGTCAGATTTAAATACCCTAAATATGAAATGATCTCTTCCTCAATTCATCTTCTCACCTTTTCATGTTTCAGCAGTTCTGTATACAGTATTAGTCCTGTATTGCCCAATGCAATTCAGACAGACTAACTACTGAACCAGGTAAAAAGTGTTTGTGACTCCCAGACACTTGTCTTGCTGTGATAGCTTTCACATTTTTATTGGGGCATACAGGTCTCCAACAAGTTACTACATTCATTAAGGATTTTTGTTTTCTTTTGCACCAGTCAATATTGCTAAAAAAATAGTAAAGCGCCTTCTTGAAAATTAGCTGTTAGGCTACAGGAAAAAAAATCTAATAAGAAATAAATCAAGGAGAGAAAAAGAATTTTGATACACCGTGGTAAAGCCGCTCAGATCACAATATGATTCCTTTCAAGTCCGGAGACTTCACTTCCAAAGTACATCCCTGCAGGATCTGCATTTGAGAACACATGCTCCCTTACGCATGCAGTCAGTACAGTTGCTTTTTCTCCAGCTCATGCTTGGCAAGGCTTGGCATCCGTTAGTGGAGATTAGAATTTGAACTTGTGCCTCCATTACATTAGCTAGCACAGTGGTTACATCAACCTGCAGTTATTTTCAGCACAGATAACTACACTTCCTCAATTTCATTTTGCAGTGGATATCCCTGTAAAACTCTCAGCTCCCAGACCCCACTTTTCCTCCTTTACTTCCTTCTCCCTGCCCCAACAACCCACTCTGCCACACTCGAAAGGAAAAGTTTTTGCAGACTTACTCCATTATCAAAACAGCTCAATGTGGCAAACAATGACTTACAGCAGCCTTTCTTGTGACAGCTTGTTGGCTGAAGCCAAGTCCTAACAGCACGGTGCATTGTAATGTGCAATCCACATGGATCCTGCTCCCCAGCCCAGCTTTCTGTTTGTGCTCAAGGGCATCAACTCTCCTTCCAGCAACTGCACAGGCCAACAATGCTGCTGCTGGTAAAGAGCTTTCTACAGTTAAAAGTGCTTGCTAAGTATGTCACCTTCACACAGGAGGCATCAAGCTGTTCCATATACCTGTGGGAGCACGTTTTTTCTCTCATGGGTCTCATAATAGAAGATGCCAATGATGAAGACTGCTGCCTGCACAGCTGTCCCCAAAACTGCTCCCATCTCTATTTGGAGAACAAAGAAGGCGCATCCAGGTGTGCTGTGGGGGAGGTAAGGTCAATTAAATGAATGCAACACTGAATTTTAATTACAAAAAAATACCCCACTAAATGTTTGCCCCACCAAAAACACTGTCTACTTATGGAGTAGGCTTAGGAATCTCTGGACTGTTGAAGTTTGCAAAAAAAATTACTAAGAATTTTATTTGGGACTTGGAACATGTGCCTGTATCACTACCTCTGCAAGTCTTCCACAGGGAGTTTCTCCCTGAAGTAGCCGACTTGTTCATGTTACAGCTTTGGTTGATTTTGGATGTGAGACACCTCTCCTCTGAAGAAGCAGTGAGTTCTTTGGAAAGCCCTTAGTATCAAGTGAGTACAGGCTCAAGGTGCAAAATTTGTCAGATTTAGCCAAGTGACTCCCCATGTTTGTGTTAAGCTGTGTTATCAGTAGCCTGACAAACAGAGTGGGATAGGATTTTATTATTGTCAGCAGCCAGGAATTTGCCTGTTGCCCTCATAAGGAAAGAGGAACAGCTTGCTGCACAGTATGACAAGGGATTAAAGAGTTAAAAAAGAAATCCCTCATTGTGGAGTTACCTAAGGAAGTTGGGTTTTGCCTAAGGCTTATTTGGGATCTTGCTTTCCTGCTACCAGAACATGAACTAGTTGAATTTCAGTTAATTTTTTAGTCTTCCAAAGATATGACCTTCCTCTCCTCTCTCTCCTTAGACCTCTCTCATTCCCTGTCACCCTCATCCACATAGAGAAGAGTGCAAAAGGCTGCACTATCAGCCCCTCTGCATACCTTTGGGAGACACAATCGAACTAAATCTGAATCCTGTGAGCTGCCAATCTGTCTTCAGGATATTTCAGAGAAAGAAAGAAAGAAAAAAAAAAAAACAAGCGGTATTTGCAGGGATTTGTTCTTGAAAACAAGCAAAAACTTGAGAAGATTTTCTGCAGTAGCTGCACTTACACTGTAGCACCCGTGTCTCTGCGCAGATCCTCACAGTTCTGCAGTCTCGTAATCCACACAGAGAAATGCCTGCGCTGCTCCTCTCACTGTTGTAGTGAGACTGGAATTGCTGCTGTTTTCACTTTCAGAGGAGCCTCTCTCCAAATCCTCTGACGTCAGACAGTCTCTAAGAGATATTTATGGAATGAACAATCTAAAAGTATCTCTAGGTAGCGTTCAGACTGCAGTTTGGGGAGATTTGTAATTTTTACACTCTCGGATAGAAAACCCCTCCCAGGGGGGTTGGAGAGGAAACAGTTTTGAACTTCAGATGTGGTTGTATAAGTCTCTGGCAAAAGACAATCCCTATACTTTTCTGTCCATTATATCCACACCCAGGATGTAAGTATTTGCCATGTAAGTCCCCATTTGGAAAGCAGTTTTCTATTCTCTTACCTATGCCTAAAGAGGGTTTGAATCCAGACTGACATAGAGGTCTCTCATAGACATACTCCTAGCCCACAGCCCTCTGCTGTGTCCAGGCTTTGACTGAATTTAACTAAAACAGGAGTGAAACAGGCCTTCTAAGCATCTTATTCACATCCTGTTTCAGTTTTGCACTAACCCCTTCCAGCTGGAATGTTTTCCCAGGCATGTGGGCCATCTTCCCTCCTAACTTCAAAATGCCTCCTAGAAGTGTCTCATCTCAGATGAATACCAGCTCAGAAGAGTGATTTGATCTTTGATCTCTATTATGCTCTGCCTATTGGCATATTTCTATTATTTCTTTGCTTCTATTCAGTATGACCCCTTCTACCTTCTGTGAAAGCCACTCAAGTGTTTTGTAGAAGATAAGAGGTGTCGAAGCAAAAACTGAAGCACTATTAAAATTAATATCAATCAGTACTTGAAGAGTGAAATGCTGTCATGATATAATCCTGCTGAGGCAAGTGATGATAAATTTGGACTGATAAGACCTCTTTATTTTGTATTTAGAAGCTGAGCTTGGCT
This sequence comes from Pitta sordida, assembly GCA_013390025.1. Classification (NCBI taxonomy): domain Eukaryota; kingdom Metazoa; phylum Chordata; class Aves; order Passeriformes; family Pittidae; genus Pitta; species Pitta sordida. Next base: position 8,984 of record WEKX01005003.1, read on the forward strand.
GGAAACTTAAGTATCATTAGTCCCTTTTAAGAGAAGAGAGAACTGAGGTCTGAAGGTGAAGTGACATATGGTGACAGTCTTTGAGTGAGCATTGCTTGATTACAAAGGCTTTTCTAAGAATCTCTAAATTATTCAGCATTTTCTGAAGGAGTGTACAAATGTGCAACTATTATAAGCAACTGTGTTTTCATGTCTGGGTTTTTTTTCATACCCTATCATTTCCATTTGTAAGCAGTTATAAGAAATATATATCTTGGTACTTTTGGAGATCCAATTGCTATTTCAAAGTGTGCCACGGTTCTTTTCTGTGCAACTTTCTAGCAGAGAAAATTTACCAGTTGGGGTTGTGTGGATTAGTTTTTTCATATACATATGCTTTCTCTTCTGTGCTCTACCATCATAATTTTTTGGACATGAGCCAGGGCTCTTTGAAATCAATAAAAATCATCTGATCAACTTCAAAAGGCTTAAAATCAAATTTGCTCTGACAACTTTCTAATGGCAGCTAGCCACATACATTGTCATATCATCACTATGACCAAAAGCCTTGAAATACATTCCAGAAGAAAATTATGTCTTTTGAAGAGATGTCCACCTTTATACTTAAAAGATAGGTCTAAGAATCTTGCAGATAGAGGAACAAGTGAACTATCTCAGTTCCAAAACAATATTCAGTCAGAGGAAGTAAAAATCACACAATCACAGAATATTCTAAGTTGGAAGGGACCCACAAGGATCATCAAGTCCAAATCCTAAGGGAATGCCCATTCAGGGATTGAACCCATAACCCTGGTGCAATGAGCACCATGTTTTATCTATCTGAGCTAATCTCAGGATCAGGTCCTCTTTACTTTTTTTTTTTTAATAACCTAACTCCCCATTCCATCATTCCATTATCTAGACCATATCAATGAGTTCCTCATCCAGTCTTCTTAAACGCCTTGGTATGCGATTTAACACCTTGGTATGAGATTTAACGCACTTGTTAAATCTCATACCATTAGAATCTGCCCATTTCTCTAGCCTGTCAAGGTGCCTCTGAAGGGCCCTTCTACCCTCTAGTAGTTCAACATTTGCCCCCAGTTGGTATCATCTGCAAACTTCCTATTGGTGGACTCAATTCCCCTGTCAATGTCATCAATAAAGATATTAAACAGTGTTGGGCCTAACATTGTAGGAGTCCCTGTGGGACTCCACTAATGTTTCTATATATAAGGAAAAATAATAAAATAATTCCATTTTGACAGTGCAATCCAAGCATTGAACAAGTGGTGTTGTTCCTCCCTCTGGCTATCAGATTTACGACTCATCTAACATCAAGAAAGATCATTCAGGGTATGAGCCCCTACCTTATTGTGCTGCATACTAATCTTATTAAAAGTCAACTTGGAGTTACATTGCTACCCACTAGCAGTTTGTCCCACAGGCAACTCTGGAGGCCAGAATGATTCAGGGCTTCTCCAGGATACCAGAGATGTTCCTTGAGGGTAGTTCCACATCCTTCCAGCTTCCATTGACTCAGCTCCTCTCAAGAACAATAAAGTTTCCTGACATTTGCTGAAGATGAGATATCCATAATTCCTCTTTCCTCTGTTTAATTTATAGAATTATATTACATCTTCTCCCTGGAGAGTGGAAAAGGAGGAACATGGAAATCCAGACTTTCACACAGAAGTAAAGCATGAATAATCACAGCCTGTCTTACAATGTGACCCAAGAACAAATGAGATTTCTTTGTTTCAAAATACTTTGCAGCAAAATTGCTACTAACCTGTGTCCAATAGCTCATTTTACTTCTGTCCTGAAGGGATATGCCCTTTAGCATATAGTTGTTAAGGTAGAAATAAGTATTTATGCTATAACATTCAAGCTACTCTCTATCAACCTGTTGCATTTTGGTATGGAAATTAAAAGTAGAATAGCCAGCTTTATGGTTGTATATTCATAACCTTTGCACTGAATCCCGTAGGAGTGACCTCCACAAGATGCCACAGGAGTCACTTCTAAAACACAACACCATAATACGAAGAACACAAACATGCCATCTGTATGCAATCTGAACTCCTCTTTCCTCTGCTGGAGGACCCTGTCCATTGGACCAGGAGTGTACATTCCAAAGTAAAATTTGTTCCATTTTAAACACAATGTATATGAAACAGTAGTTCTCCCAAACGATACTAGAAACAGGGACTTTCAGAGGATGAGAATGGTCTTTAGGCACTGGACCAACACAAACATAGGCATTACTCATCCCTAAAACTCAAAGTAAAAGCAGAGAACTGAGTGAGAATCTCTGCATCACTTGCACATGACTGACAAAACAATACAGCATGTGTTCCTCAGATCCAAGCCAGTCTCATGTTCAATCCAATACACGTTCACACACTATAGAGGTTCAGTTGTCACTCCCTTAGTGCTACATAACAAAATAATAAACCAAAGGAAATGAAACCATATTAAAATACTACTTTTGCTGCCATAGTGGGACAGACCATTCTGTTCACTAGTTTGGTATACTGCTTTGAGCAGTGGTTAGATACCTGATGATTCAGAGCGTGAAGAATGGAAAACACACTACATCCAGCCACTTGTGGGCTGGAATGTTACATAAAGACTGGGGAGAAAAGAGGGAAGAGAAATTTTCTTGAACTCCATAGTTGATCAGTTTACACCCTGAAGCATGAGGTTATTTCAAATGCTGATTTGTTTTCTCCTGCATTGGTATTGCTATGTATGGTATTTCTGTATATATTTCAGTTTGGGAACCCCAGAGGTTTTTTTTTCAATATACTGAAGTCAGGAAATGCAAAGTTATGGCATATGTTCAAATAATAGCATCTTTGTTCATCTTTGTTCTCAGATGCACACAACCTTGACCACCCAATGATTTTCCTGTCATTTTGCATGATCGAATTATATTTTCTGTTTGCTCTTGCCATCCCCCTCCCCTATTTAATTCTCCATTGCACTAACAAGAGTGAAACCACTTACAAATCTGCATCTGTCTTCATTTCCAAGCCCTGAAGCGCACCATAGCTTACCAGGTACTACTAAACAGTTCAAGAAATAGGAAGGGAAGCTGGTAATGTGTTGCAGATAAACCTGTGCCAGCAAGAAGGATCATTCAAAGACATTGCCACAGCTGTCTGTGTAGGGAATCATACTTTAATCTGGAAAGTGGGAAGAAAGCACTTTCTGGAGCTGTACCACAGTGTACCTGAGATGTCCCTTTAGCCACATAGGATCATGCAGAGCATGGTAAGTGTCTGAGTATGATAATCAATGCCTAACACTGAATAAATCTGTATTTACAGCTGGGCAAGGAAGTGACTGCAGTTTAGACTCAGTTTCCACCAGTATCAAAGCCAACACAAAGCAAGAATCAGGGGAAAATAAAACTCATACAACCGAAGGAAAGTTTCAAATTAAAAGCAGTGTAGTAGTAAATAAAGTAGACTTAAAAAGCCATCATTTCTGCAGTACACTGTGACTGAACTCAGAGCCTGAGGGACAGATTTGACTTCTCAAATTAAATTAGCAACTTAGCCACTATTCATACATGAGAGCAGACAGAAGAAGATGTGGGCTGAGAACACCGCTTCTGCCTCCACTGCTGGCAGAAGAAGAGGTAGGAAAGAGTGAGCTCTGTCCCACACAGGCAGTTGTGGCTAGGCTCTGACTTCTTTGCAGCAGTTAACTAGACCAAAGAGAATTGAGTAGGGAAGACCATTTGGACAGTTGCAAACTAAAATTGTTCTATAGATATATAATGTCAGAATTAAACAACACTTTGTAATACACCTATATCACAAGGTATTCTCAACACTTACTTAGATTAATTTTGTTTTCCACCAAAAACTATATACAGTGAACCCCCGTTACTCTCGGGCTGTTGGGTCTAGCCCACCTCACGCGAGTCATGAAATCCACAANTTCTTTCACATATGTACTGTATTGACAACTTTTTAAAGTAGAAGTGCTTCACAGAAGCCAGAGAAAAATGTATGCACACAATAGACAATGATGTAGACAGAAATGCCAGCAATGATATACTAAATTAGCAACAATCATCATGTGTTACAATACATCAGAAGAGTTGAGAGTTAAATTCTTTGGACTGTATCAAATCCAGGAAATTACAGACCTGTTAGCCTGACCTGGGTTCCAGGTGAAGTCATGGACATGGAGAAGATGGCAGCCTGGGGATTGGAGAGGAGCATTCTGTGGTGAGTTAGGAACTGGCTGGATAGCTGAGCCCAGAGAGTGGTGGTGAATGGAGTCTCATCCAGTTGGTGTCCCCCAGGGATCAGTGTTGGGCCTGATCTGTTCAGTATCTTTACTGATGATCTTGATGATGGATTGTGTCAGTCATAAGCAAGGTTGCAGACAATACCAAGCTCGGAGCAGGTGTCAATCTGTTGGAGGGTAGGAGGGCCGTACAGAGGGACCTGGACAGACTGGAGAGATGGGCAGATTCCAATTGATGACATTCAACAAGTCCATGTGCTGGGTTCTACACTTTGGTCACAACAACCCTATGCAGAGANAGGAGGTGGGTACTGAGAGCGGGGCTTGTTTCAGATATCTGGCTGTGCACTGCCTTTGCGAGCGAGCGCCGAGGTGGGCGGTCACCAAGGACAGGGACGGGTTTGGGGCAGGGGGGTGAGCACTGGCACGGTGTGCCACGGCAAGGGAGCGACCAGGATGGGGATGGGATTGGGGCAGGGGGGGCGAGCGACGCGAGCCCTGAGAGCAGGGCAGGGGGGAGCAGGGATGGGGCTGGCTGTGCGAGNGTTTCATGGTACAACAGTTTCTTGGTTTCTTTCACATATGTACTGTATTGACAACTTTTTAAAGTAGAAGTGCTTCACAGAAGCCAGAGAAAAATGTATGCACACAATAGACAATGATGTAGACAGAAATGCCAGCAATGATATACTAAATTAGCAACAATCATCATGTGTTACAATACATCAGAAGAGTTGAGAGTTAAATTCTTTGGACTGTATCAAATCCAGGAAATTACAGACCTGTTAGCCTGACCTGGGTTCCAGGTGAAGTCATGGACATGGAGAAGATGGCAGCCTGGGGATTGGAGAGGAGCATTCTGTGGTGAGTTAGGAACTGGCTGGATAGCTGAGCCCAGAGAGTGGTGGTGAATGG
>WEKX01005003.1:23660-48204 GCA_013390025.1 Pitta sordida
ATGCTAGGAAAGTCTGAAAGATGTAAGGAAAACCTGAAAAATTATGAAATACACAATCCATGGCCAAAACAGAGTATAGGTTGGACTCGATGATCTCTAAGGTCTTTTCCAACCTTACTGATTCTGTGATTCTGAGAAGATTAACATCAGATAAATGAACATTTTGTATTTTAATATAGTGACTCAGACAGGAAGTCTGTATCTTCACATGGGCAAATAACAGATATCTGTAGTCCCTAGATACAAACCCTTAGAGATTTATAAGATTTCTCCCCTGCAGATGCATGATATCAGCATATGACAAAATCATAAATCCTTAAATACATCTGCAACTTGGAATCATAGAATGGTTTGGGTTGGAAGGAACCTTAAAGATCATCTAGCTCCAACTCCCCTGCCATGGGCACGGACACATTGCACTAGACAAGGCTGAATTTCCAATAGTAGTTGAATGAACAATAGTAATCGGCTTATTTTAATCTAAAAACTGGATATTAGAAAAAAACAAACAAACAAACAAACAAATTTCATTTTTCCTTCATCACTTGAAAGTATGTAGTCTTGTAAAAAGAAAAAATAAATCGATTTTAAATATTGTTACAATGTGCCTAAATGAGGGCTACCCTACTTTATTTCAAACAGTTCAAGAGTACTTCTTAACTTCTTAATTCACAGAATTGTCTGGTTAAAACAGTATTGTCCTCTTTGTCTCTTGTTCACAACAATATGCAAATACACGGAAAAATTTAGTGGGAAGGTTGGTTGTGGTATATTAGGGCATTTAGTGCCTTGCTAGTGAAGAAATCATTTTCCCTGCTTCATTGCAGACTGTGCTTGCACAATTGGACACATTGCTTAATTACTCCATGTATTAATTTTCTCCTCTAATAGAAAGGCACATACTACATAACTATGCAGCTAAACAATGTTAATGTATGGCACACCTGGCTGGAGCCATTATATTGGGCTGGCCATATTATTATATCCAAGGTGGAGCACTTTTGAGCCAGTCCAAGTACTTATGAATGCTCATTATGGTAGTTGTCTGAGATCAGTGTACCTGGGAAGTATAATTTCCCTTAGTTTTAGCCATACTATGCTACTTAAATTATGATGCAAACTCTAGCTTTCTTCCAGAAGACCTTCTCTTCTTGTACAACTCCCTTGATCACCCTGTAGACACAAAAGTTTCACATCTGTTCACTGACTCAAGTACTGGTCACCCCATCCTATTCCATCTTCTAAAGACCGTTTTATTTCTCTATTTTTCTTAACTACTAACTCTTCTGTGTCTCTTCACTGTCCTCACACTAGCTCCATACTTCCATCTTTTCCATCCAAATAAACAAGCTGAACAAAAAGCCCTCAAGGGGTCTGCTACCTGTGTTTCCTTCTGGCTCCAAAGTAATACTTCATTTTCCTTCCTCCTTTCATTTTTGCATTACCTAAACCATGATGTTTATTTTTACTGGCTGGAGTTCTCTTTTATACTTGTATTCTAAAACCTCCTTCACTATCGCTCCCTGCATCATGCCCACTATTTTCCCTTAATGATAATTGTGAAACTGAGATCATGGCCTTTATCCTTATCCTCTATAATTATCCTTTTGAACTACACAACTTAATTTTGTTCCATGGCTGTAATCACTTTCCATCACATTGTTGCATTTTCCTCATACCTAGCCTCAGTGAAGGAAAGCATCTCTACTCTTCCCTCCCACCCAGTCCCACACACAGACTCCTAAAATACTGTTGCTAATATAATCCTTTCATTTATTACTGTCATTCCTGTAAGCAATTGAGCCTCTTTGAGCAACTCTCCCATCTTTATTACATTACTTTGCCTTCATGGCCCATTCTGTAACATTCTATTCATGACCGGGTTGAAGATAGGTTTTTGTCCATGATAAATCAATAGTATCAATGTCATTTTACACTTCCAAATAAATCTTTCCCTACTTTCTGTGATGCTAGTTTTCATTTCTGAAAAGAGCTCTGCAAAAATATGAAATGGTCTTTCTTTAAATCCTCCTTTCAGTAATGTCCGTAAAACAGCTTGAAAAGAGAACCATAGTCTCTGACTGTTGTGCTAGTATTAACCACATTATTTCCATTTATTTCACTCTTTCCCTGCATTGTCAAGTGTCCTAAACTTGACTAGCAAAAGATGTTGGTACACCTCTAAACTCACACAGTGCCCAACAAAATGTATAATTCATGGCTTCAATTTAAGACATATTATAAATAAATGATGTTTCATAATTGTGCATTATAATGTTTTGTTGAAGGTGGTAGGATTGTAGTCCTCTTCAGACAAGACCATACACAAACTAGTTATACAATGACTATAAAAGGAATTATTCATTAAGCAGAACTGAACACAAGATCCTCAATTTCTCACGAGTTTTCAGATCAAAAAACCACAAACCCCACAGAATTTTCTACTTGTAGACGCCTGGCATTTTGTCTGTCCTTAGCCAGATACAAATTAACAATGGGTTTCAAAAGGTTTCATGACAAAACAACAAATAAGAATAACTATAAATGCGGGAAAGAAGTAGAAAAAAAATGTGCAGATAACATACGCAATGGACTAGAGGTAGATAACATACACAATGGACTAGACTTATGTCTCCTGCTAACACTTCTTACACTGTAGTTTGCAACAAANATAATTGATTCTGTGATTCTGTAACAATTAAAGACATATATGTATTCACATACGTAAGTCCTCAGAAGAATATTTTAAGACTTTCCAGCTTGAGTGAGTCTATCAAGACACATATGTTTAAGGTATGTTTGGTAAGAATATCAAAATAGAGAAATCTTAAGGTACTCTTCAAAGCTGAGTCTTACATACATGAAGATGTAGGCACACTTTCTAAGAAACAGATTGTAACAGCAACCTAAAACAGAAAAACATCCCTGTCCTTCTCACAGGGCTGGACTATATAAAGCTGAACAAGGCAGTTTTGTCTACATGAAAGCATTAGCAATTGTTACACTGAACACAAAAGCAGGAAAAACAAAGGTTATAGGGCTTTGGAATGATACTTGAAATACCAAAAAATATTGCCTGAAGTTTTTCACATTCCATTCAAATATAGAAACCTAAATTTCTATATTACCCTGCACCTTTTACAAATAAAGGTTGCACTCTTTCTGGCAGAGTTCATACAACAAACTCAACAGACATTATACATAAATTTAGGCCGTATTTCAGACTTCAAGTTATGGTCACTTAAGAAGTGTTTCTGGTCATGCAGAAGATACATATTTGGCACTAATGTTTTTAGGAGTTGGATGATGAGACAAACTCAGACTTTGGCAAGACTTTTGGCCCTTCATCTTGCCCAGTTGATCTGTGGAACGATTTAAATGTTCTAACTTCTAAGCATTATCTCAGCCAAATGGCATGATAGTTGCCAAGAATAAGTAAAGTCTATGAAAAGTAAAACTTTGGGAAAAAAAAGAAAGGACTTGAAAGTTTGGACTATTATAAAATTTACAAGGCTGTTTATTTGGAAGTATATTAAGTTGCTAGGTGACATATGGGAGCACAAGTCCTTGAACTGCCAGTATATATAGTATGAACCATATTATTTTTCTAATTGGAAGAAAACTATAACGGTAAAGGCAGACAATTAGTTGTGACGCTGTAACTATTACTTCAGAATGTAATGGCTGACCTTTTCAAAACATGTAATTGCCAGATCCTGAAACTCACACAGGCACCTAATTGTTTTAAGCCTGTAGGCTGCTTGTGTTCCGTAGTGCACTTTCTCAAATACTAAGGCTGAAGAAAGTTTACAGAATCACACAGAATCACAGAATCACAGAAAATTATGAGTTGGAAGGGACCCACAAGGATCATCTAGTCCAACTCACCATCTAATACCCGTACAGCGACCAAGAGCACATCCCAGAGCATAATAACAACCTAGATGCCTCACAATCTAGCAGGCCACTCCGAGCCGGAGGGGGCCCAGGGTCATCCAGCCCTCACCCCCCAGCTAGACCAGCTAGACCATGTCACTAAGCTCCTCGTCCAGTCTTCTCTTAAACACTTCCAGGGATGGCGACTCCACCATGTCCCACATCTTTGAGGTTTATCATGAACACAAGTGCTGAAAAGTCTTCAAGTACAAGGTGGTTTCCCAAGGAAGAGAGAAAAAAGATCTCAAACACCATAAATTTAAAGGAAACTAAAGCTTTACAGGCCTGCTCCATTAGATGTGACCTCTAGACAAGTATATTATCTGAAACCATTGCTGTCACCTTCAAGTTCTATTTTCCCAGACTTTCTTCAAAGTTCTAAGAAATACAAATTCTAAACCCAGTTCTTTTTATTTGGTAATAATAAAAAGACTTCCTACAATTCCTGCGTCTTTGTAATCAGGTCTTTCCCACTAGTGACAGACCTCTTTTCGAAAACTTAGAAAAATTTAGAAGCCAAATTGGTTCTTCAACTAGGTTTCAAGAGAAGACTTCTGTTAATCAGTCACTGTAATTGTGGATTAAATTAAGAGGCCTTTGTTCATCGTATTACTCCTGTTGTATCTTTCTACCTTATTATCTCTTAGAGGTTGGAAATCTGCTATTTTCTTTCTTTTGTCTCTAGCAAGCATTGGTCTTGGTGTGTAAACTCATCATACTGGAGACTCCAAATCCCTGTTCGAAAGAAAATTAAGTTATAATAAAGAGTAGTGAATGGAATAGTGAAAAGGTTGAAAGATGAGTCTTGTTATTTTGGGACGTTTTATATTATGTTCTTATTTGTGTTATTTTTACTATTTTAAACAAAATAAATACCTTAATTAATCCTTTAATTAACTTTCAAGTGCACCTAATAGTTTCTGTCCTCATATATACCTGTACACACTACTTTGATAATTTATATAATTTTTCTTGGCGAAGAACATGGGTTTAGAGAATATTTCCCTGGGACTAATGCCTATGACAATGTAGCAGTTATATTAATACCCACATTAGTTCAGCAAATAAGATACTAGGAGACAGTAAGTAGTATAATTACAACACATTAGGAGATTAGGTCTCCATATGTATTCAATCTTAAATGCATATCTTGTAGCAGTTGCAAAACTAGGAGCCTGTTATATTTTTATGTTCCAGAATGGCTTAAATTTTCCTTTGCTTAACACTTTTAAAATCCTATACAAAAATACTCACATATAAGCTACTCATAACTCAAGGATATAAAACACTAGAGGTCATTTATTAAGAAATTGGATTTGACTTTAAAGCTATGAAATCTGACCTTTTGTATAAGACAACATAAAACTTTGTCCATTAATTCCTAAAGCAAATTCATAATTTCTCATTAAACTAGAACCTCTATCAAGGACAAATGAGTATTTTTGAAACTGCTTTGAACCTCATAAAGTATTTATCAGCATTTCTTGCTCCTAAGCACAAGTGAAGTTGCATTCAACCTACTTAAGTAAGAGCAGACAACACCTGACCTTGTTCTTAAATTGCTGGAATGACTGAACAAAGTGAAGAAAATGTTTATCTTTTCTTTCTTGACCATATTTGAGTGTATGTGTTTTCTCTAAAAGAATAACATAAAATGCTGAGCTTTAGATTTAAATACCTTAGGAAGTCTATTGGAAAATGAAAAATCACAGTGATGAGATTTAGAACCATATTCTGTTTGTTATTATCTTCTTTACTGGACAAGCTGAAGTAGATACAGAACACAGAGACCAGGAAAATGAAAGTCATGAAGGATGTAACGTTTGATTTCTTACAGAGGAAAAGAAGATCTAAGGATGAACAAGAAGATAAATAATAAAGATGGGAAAGTTCTTTGACTTGGACATTTTTATTTTATATTTTATTTTCTGTGAAATATGTGACAGTTGACCAATCTAATTAAGAACAGTGTATGCTTTATAGCTCTTCAAATTGTGAAACTGACTGAAGATTCCGTACAGCCTAAAAGTTATAACTGAATGTGTTTTTTATAATGAAGTCAAGATTAGACACAAATTACAGCCAGGTAGGGACATATTATAATCGTTAAGATAACAAAATAAGGTGAAGTTGAGTCTCATTGGGTGGCTTGGGGTAAAAAATGGTGTCTTTGCTTTCTTGTTCGTAGTATGGTTCTAGAAAGATGTTTCAATAATCTTGAAATAGTACTCTTTTAGAACTTTATCATGTTTTCTCCACCATCCAAAGAGAATAATCAAGAACCTAATGCCTTTCATTTTCTTCTGCTTTCCAGTGTACATTTATTCATCATATTTCCATTTCTATTTGTTCTTACGTCTATCTTAGAAGATTCTTTTCTTCTACATTTATCTGCAGTTTATTTGTACACATTCATACAGACTCTCATATTTAGCCTTTGCTAAACAAATTAACTCATGCATGCTTGTTAGCTTACAGCAAAATCTCCATCAGGTTAATCATTTTAGTAGCCCCTGTACTCAAAAACCTGTGGAAATAAAAAGAAATCACCATAAAAACACAGAGAAGGTAAGCTGCAGGTCTCACCATGACTATGTAAAATAATGTGAATGTTGGGGTTTTTTTTGCTTTGTAGGACACATTCAATGAAGAACCACAGCTGTCCTTTTTCATTGGCAGCCATCATCTGGACTTCTAAAATCAGAAAATCTTCTGATACTTCTAGCCGAATGGATTCCAGATTGTAGCAGAATGTGTTGTCATTAGTCCTCAGTCCCACATCATCAGCATTTTGCAACTTGGATCACATTTCATGGTTATCCATATCTATTACTCTAATCCTCATGGTCATTCATCTTTTTCTGTATATCTTGATCCTTTGCAGCACATATAACCCTCAGTCACATCATCATCAGAGTTTAATTCATATTCACTCTCATTTTTTGGCACAGTTATTAATTAAAATATCACACAATATCTCGCAAAAAGTCTACTAAAAATTTTCTTACAGTCCAAGAATATCCTTTTTCTTAGCAAACTAAAACAGTTCATCTTTAATTAGGTTCTTACTCCTGTTATAATTCTTCCACTGAACTCCCATCTTCTGCAGTCAGCAAATTCATAGTCCACACCAAGAGGAAAACCCGGATAATTTTGATGCTCAGATTAATGATGCAGACTTTGTTTTTCAGAGGGAAAAGTAAGCCTAGAGTACTACACAGAAGCACTCCAGCATTTCTGCATGCACAGCTGTGTAATAGAAAGGGTATTTTAGAAGGCAAGTGTGTCCTTTCTGTTGCCTTTCTTCTTCATTTCTTCACACCTTCACATCTTCACTTTATGCGAGTGACCATTTTGCAGGTGGCCCAGGATTTCTTATCTACTCTCAGAAATTTAGCCCGTGCTTTTATTCTGGAAGCAGCTTGAGTCTGAGCTGGCTCATTGGCTTCTCCGTGCTGGCCATATTGTATTCGGATGCAAAATCAGTGTGTCTTTACTGTGCCATTGGTTCAGAGTTTACAGCTCAGACTTCGTGTTGATGAAGGGCACCTAGATCATTTGCTTAACAGATTTGGTCGCACACCCAACTCAGTACTCCATTTACTGAACACTAGCAGACACAACATGGATTTCCTCACAGTTAACCGAAGTGTTACAATGTCTGCTGTCCAGGAAATTCAGAATCCAGCTAAGCTGCTAAATAACAGTTGACTACTACATTTTCAGTTTTCAAGCAATACTGTATCCTCCTGTACCTCTTTGATTACAAAACCAAAAAACTAACACACTAACCTAGCTGACAGATCTTCAATTATCTCAATTCTTTTAGAATTCCAGGACTGAAATAATTTATGCTTCCCTCCCAAATCCTGACCTCCCAGTCGAAATTCATTGAACACTATGAGTTCTGCTTCCCTCTTGGCTGTGCCATTGGGAACAACGGCCATTGTACAATGTGCCATTGTTTCCCTTTCATACTTTCCACCTTTAGTCACTTCTACATCTAACATGACCTTCAACATCCTTACCCCTATAATGACAAGAGACAAATTTTTTCGTAGTTTTGGAGCAATGTTGAGAAGGTACTCTCTATTTATTTCATTATTCTATTCCAATTTCCTGGGGTTTGTGTTTTGGTGGGGTTTTTTTCACTCCTTATTTAATCACTGAGGAATATTTGCCATTTGTTTTCATTTCTACCCTTTTGACTTTTGCACTCGAATTTAGATGATGATTAGTCCTTTTCCATTTTATTCCCTGAAGGCTCACTACTTATGCCTCATATGCATTCTGGGACAGTTATTTATTCAGTTGGGAGAGAAACCTTTTCCCTACTGTTTCTTCTTATCAGGAAAACAAGTTAAACATACACAGAATCACAGAATCACAGAATATTATGAGTTGGAAGGGACCCACAAGGGTCATCTAGTCCAACTCACCATCTAACACCCGTACAGAGACCGAAACCTACATGTACTTTTTCCTGAATTAATTTCTATCCTCCTCCATAATTAAGTCTCTGATTTTCCACTTAATTTAAATTAGTGTAGTTATAATCATTCTAATCTGATCTCTAATATGTCTCTACTAATGATCTCTACTAATCTGACCTCTAATATGTCTCACCAAGACTAAAGCTAAAATTCTACCGCTTTTTTTTTTTTTTTTGCATGACTTCAGTAACCACTGCACAGAATAATGGGGTCCTGTTGTTACTACTCTAACTCTTCTAACAAGACAACTCTATTTCCTGCTAGCATTTTTCCCCAGCCCTTTTTCCATTAGAATTAAGGAATTAATGCCTTCATTGTCTGTAATCTAGCTGTTTTGCTTCAATTTCCCTTCATGGTATTTCACCAGAGACTTTTCCTGGGCCCGAGAGAGCCGTGGAGAAGCACAGGTAAGGCACATATCGGGCGGGGAACTCCTGCCGTGCGCACGGAGCGCTCCACAAGCCGCACCACCAGCGCACCTCCCGGCTGGCCAGCGCCGGCAGAGCTCCCTCTTCCCGCAGCCGCGACGCTCCGGCCCCGCGCGGCACGGCTGGCGGGTAACCACGGGTAACTAAGGGCCAGGCAGGCAGTCACCCCTCGTAGGTGGAGCCCCACTGCTCCCTCCTCCGAGGACCTTCAGGGCCACCCGAGCCATCGCTGCCACCGCGGAGCGTGTGCGGTTACCGCGCCCGGTTCCCGTTGCCAGGGGGTCGGCGGGCGGCGATGGTGAAAGAAACCATCCGGGTGTACGCTCGGGTGAAGCCGCTGGGCAGGCGGGAGCAGGCGGGGGTAGGCCGGGGAGCTGTGCTGCCGCGGGTGGAGGGGGGCTGCTGGGGGCAGCCAGGGCGTCCCGGGCCGGGAGCGGGCAGGAAGCTCGTCCGGCTGGTGAGGGCGGAGAGGCTGGTGCGCGGGGGCGGAGCGAAAAGCCACAGCCCTGTTCTGGTCTCCAAAGCCCTATGAAGTTCATAAAATCACGAAGTATGGGGGCTTAGGCTGTTAACTTCTTTCCAGCATAGTTGTTAGAGAAACGCTCTACAAGAAAGCACTTCGACCCTGGTTGCTGAGTTTATGCAGTTCAGCCGTGTTCTGAATACAGTCCGTAGCTGTACTTGCAAGGGATAGTATAATGAAAGTGTTCCTCAGGAACTGTGTATTTACATCTCTGTAATTGTCTTCTCGTTTTAAACCAGCTCATTTTGTCAGGGCCTTTCTTAATGTATTCTCCCTGGTTTTTGGACAGGGTTGTATCTGGGACTGTGCTTTGTTGTTCATAACATCACATATTAAAGTGGTTTAGTAAGCAAGTATGTCAAAGAGGCTAAGTTTTTATTTCAAGGATTATTGTAGTGTTCACGTGGTGACACGACAGTGTGGGTGTGTGCTGGTTTTGTTTTATAATAGCCAAAGGAGGTTCTGTTCAAGAATGCAGTGAAATTTGTATG
Organism: Pitta sordida; assembly: GCA_013390025.1. Classification (NCBI taxonomy): domain Eukaryota; kingdom Metazoa; phylum Chordata; class Aves; order Passeriformes; family Pittidae; genus Pitta; species Pitta sordida. The sequence continues at coordinate 33,532 of WEKX01005003.1, forward strand.
AATTTTTCTTCATATGTGTTATGTATATCTAATGTTCCATTGGTGAAATTATTCTGTGAATTCGTATCCATGCTTATTAGAGTTATTCAGTTGATGAAGAGGAGGAACCTCTGTCCAGTCTTGAGATTACTGTGCCGCGTAACTTAGCAGATGGGTTCGTCAATAATAAACGAGAGAGCTACAAGTTCAAGTGAGTAAAAGCGTTATCTTGGTATCGTCTCCGTTTAGTGACTGATAACTCTATCTGTAATGTATAGAATCAGGAAAAGTCTAATCTTAAAATTAAGTAGAAGCATAAGAGCATATTCTCTTCAGCATGATGAGTTTGATAGCACTGGATATAGTTGTGGTGCTCCTGTCTGTCCATTGCAAATTATTTTACATTTCTAAGTCTCATCTCAAAGGTTGCATTTTCATTGATCAGTTCTTCCATTTTTACTGTTTGTTTTGAATTTGCGTACAAAGACTGAATGCAAGACTCTGTGTTCTCTGGTCATTTGATGAGTGGTCACAGACTGGCTAAAGATGTCTTGATGTAAAACACTCTGTTTAGAAACTTTTTCAGACATAACCAAAACAACATGATGAACAACAGAAATTGTTGAAAGAAAAAAACTCCTTGTTTGTAGAATGTAAATATTTTTCAGGAACTAACATTCGCTTCCAGCCATATTAATCAAATATTTTTATTGCTTCAGCAGAAAACTTTGAGGCAACACTTCAAAATTTTGATGATGAATAAAGCTAAATATATAATCACCTCTAATGATGAAGTCAGGGCTCTCTTTTTCCAACCTGGATTTTCTTTACTTTTTTGTAATAATCAACAAGTAAATTTGTTGCTCTGTGCTATTAAAAAAGAGCTTCAGATAAACATCTGCAGTTTAGACTGATGTCATTTTACATCAGCTGAGGAAATTTGCTTGGGAAGAGAGGAGCTACCCTATCCAAATAGATTAATATGCAATGCTAGGCTAGGCTGCAGATACCCAAGCCTGACTTGATGAATGCTGATATTTTTTTCTGACTTTATAATTTATTTAAAAGTCTGTAGAGATGAGATGAGAAACACTATGCCTCATTACCCTTGAGACAATGCAAATATAATTCTATGGAGTAAGCATTTATTTTTCCTCCCTGAAACTTGTGCTTTCATGCAATCTATCTATCCTGGTCACGTCAGGCATTATTCTCTTTTGTTCTCACTCTATTATATGTTCTTACTCTGTTATATGGGAATCAAACACAATTGCTTGAGTTACTTGACTGATTAAGCATTAGCAGGATAGAGTATATGTATTTATGTTTTGTGTATTGCATTTGTCTGTGATACTGTACACGTTGCATGGTGCCTTTGCATATACTCAGTTTCTGTAATGCCTTTGTATGTACCATGGGAAGTTCTGTATGAGTGTACAGTTCCAAACAGTGGGAACAACACTACAGAATGCCAGCAGTCCTAGAGGTTTCTGGAGTACATGGATTAAAACTTCCTAACATGATTTAAAAAGCCCATCAGGGGAAAAACTGCTGCACCTCATATTTGCAAACATGGAAGAACTGATGAGGGATATTAAACCTGGGGGTAGCCTAGGTTGCAGTGGCCATGAGATAGTGAAATTAAGGATACTGAGAGAGGAGAGCAAGGCAAAAAGTAGAATCACAACCCTGGATGTCATGAATGCAGACTTTGGCCTGTTCATGGTCCTAGTTTAAAGAATTCGATTAAACACAGCCCTTGAGAGAAGTCTGGGAGAGCTGGCTGATTTTCATGATCACCTTCTCCAAGCTCAAGAGCGGTCCATCCATGAGTGGCACGTGATACAAAAGCAGCAGGAGGCCTGATTTGGATGAGGAAGCAGCTCCTGACTAAATGGCAATGTTAAAAAGAAGTGTGAAAGAGGTGAGAGCAGCATCAGGGTACCCTGGAAAGCTGTGTGAGGAATGGAATCAGGAAAGCCTAGATAAGCACACAACTAGGGATGTTTGTTCCGGGTTTGCTGTGGCCGTTTTTTTTTCTGGCAGCAGGGGGGGCTGCGGAGGAGGCTTTTCTTCCAGAAGTTCACAGGTTCACAGGTTCACAGGCCATTCCGAGTTGGAAGGGACCCCCAGGATCATCTAGTCCAACTCCCCACCAACTAGACCATGTCACTGATCTCCTCATCGAGTCTTAAGTCTTCTGGAAGACTCCCTCATGGCTGGCAGAGTAATGCCAGCCAGGTCCTGGCTGGACCCGTTGCCGGCCAAGTCCAGGCCAATCAGGAGAGATAGAGGCGCCTCTGTGATAACATATTTAAGAAGGGGGAAAAAAAAGAGTAACAGCAAGAAGATGGCTGCCAGAGAAGAGTTGTGAGAAGTCATAACATCAATGCAGGCACCAAGGCCAGGGCCGAAAGGAGGAGGAGGAGGTGTTCCAGGCATCTCCCTGCAGCCCTTGGTGAGAACCATGGTTCACAGGTTTATGGTGAAGCAGGCTGTCTCACTGCAGCCTGTGGAATAGAGAGAACACAGGGATGCAGAGATCCACCTGTGGCCCATGGAAAGAGGAGCCCATGCTGGAGCAGGAGGATGCTGAAGGGAGGCTGCAGCCCGTAGGAGGCCACGTTGGAGCAGACTCCAAGGAGAGACGTGTGGCCCGTGGAAAGAAGTCCATGCTGTGTGGCAGAACTGTACCTGGTAGGACCTGTGTGCTTTGGGATAGGACCCAGGCTGAAGCAGCGCAGACAGTGGTCAAAGAACTGCACCCTGTGGAGTGACCCCCGGGCAGCAGAGTATGGAAGAACTGTTGCCCCTGGGATGAAAGACTTTCTCCCGGGGTGGGGGGGGGAGGTGTGTGACCCTGTGAAAGGCCTCCTACCCTGAGCAGCAGCAGAGAAACACCAAACACCAATTGCCTGGCTTTCCCCTATGCCTGTCTCCCCTTGTCTCCTGGAGAAAAAGGGAATGTGGTATCTGTTGTAAGAGACAGAGGGGTGGGGGGAGAAGATTACCTTTAAGATGATACTTCTCACATTAAGCTCTAATCTTGTTAGAAATAAATTCTTTATATCCCCACCTTAAAATGTTGTTTTGCCTGTGACAGTAAAAGATTTCTGATAGTCCTCATTCCTGCAGTAGCAAAAGCCTTTCAGGTTTTTTTCCTTTTCCTCTCTCCTCCTATTTGTATGGGGTGAGGGTGGGGGAAATGACGTGAGGAAGTGGCTGTGGGTGAATCTCTGGCATTCAGCCAGAGTCAAAACACAACTGTGTTGAAAATGAACTGAGCTGCTGGACTGAGAGGGCTGCTTCAAGGGCTCATAAGGCTCTCCTCCAGGCCAACTGTTGTCCTGCTCCTGGTGAAGAATAACCAGGGGAGTTTCAATGCTGACTGAAAGCAGGCTTGCAGACCTGAATTTCTGGAAGACAAAATGTTGAACATGGATCACCATACACCATTTTCAGCAAAAAAGGCCAACAGCCTCTTGGCTGTGTTAACAGCATTACCAGCATGTAAGGGAAGTTGATCCTTCCCCTCTTCGACACTAGTGAGATCACAGCTGGAGTTCTGTGTCCAGTTCAGGATTCCAACAAAGGGACACAAAGATGATTAGGGACTGGATAGTCTGACAAATGAGAAGGGGCTAAGAGACCTGGGACTGTTTTCCCTAGAGAAGGCTTAAGGTGATCTTATCAATGTCTGTAAACACCTGATGGGGAAAGAGATGATAAAGAAGATGGAACCAGTTGCTTCTCAGCAGTGTCCATGGACAGGTCAGGAGTTAATAGGCACAAACTGAAACACAGAAAATAATACAGACTTATAGAATGGTCCAGGTTGGAAGGGACCTGAAAGATCATCTAGTTCCAGCCTTCCACTAGACCAGATTGCTCAGAGCTCTATCCAACCATGCCTTGAACACTCCCAGGTATGAAACATACATAGCTTCTCTGGGCAACCTGTTTCAGTGTTTCAACACACTCACAGTAAATATTTCTACCTAAAACTTAATCTAAATCTACTGTCTTTCAGTTTGNCATGGAAAGAGGAGCACACGCTGGAGCAGGAGGAAGCTGAAGGGAGGCTGCAGCCTGTAGGAGGCCACGTTGGAGCAGACTCCGAAGCCATTTCTTTGCCCTGTCATTATATGCCCTTGTAAGAAGTTTTTCTCCATTTTTCTTCTAGGCTCCCTTTAGTTGCAGGAAGGCTGCTATTAGGTCTTCCCAAAGCCTTCTCTTCTCAGGCTGAACAGTCCCAGTCCTCTTAGCCTTTCTTCATAGGAGAAATGCTCTAATCGTCTTTGTGGCCCTCCTCTGGACTATCCTCAACAGGTCGATATCCTTCCTGTGCTGGGGACCCCGCTGTGAGATCAAATACTGGAACAGGTTGCCCAGAAAGGCTGTGCAGCCTCCATGTGTGGAGATACTGAAAACCTAACTGGACAGATCCCTGTTCCAATCCCCCTTTGAACAGGGGGATTGGAACAGATGGTACCTTCTAACCTCTAGAGTTTTGATTCTGTAAGACAATTTCAAGCATTTTATAAAGAAAGTGAGGAAACATAGTGAATTAAATATCTCACCATAACATGTAGCAATACTGCAGCAGAATGAAGGAAATAGCTATGAAAAAAATGTGAGCCTGTCTGTACTGGTGGGGAGCTGTATTTGGTTATAGTATAATCTATTTATCCAGGATTCAACGTGGTGCCAGTTACAAACACTGATTCTCTTGATAGATTTAAAATACGGTTTATTTTTTTCTAAGCCACATCATTTTATCTGAGGATTTTATTGTACAGATCTTGTCAAAGCAGCTCTGTGCACAGCCTATTTATGTACAATAGCACAACAGCAAGCTGTGGGTAAGACTACAGGGAAAACATTGTACTAAGTTATGTAAGCCTAATGATGTAAACATTGACTATTACAAACACAAACAAAAATGTATGAATCAAGTAGTGTTTTAAGATTCTAAGCAATTATTATTTGCTTAATATTTTCAGATTTCAGAAAATTTTTGATCAAGAGGCAACACAAGATGTGGTTTTTGACAGCATTGCCAAACCAGTAGCAGAATGGTACGTTTGATCTTGCAAGCAATGAAGGTGAAGCTACTTTTGCTTTTGTTGTATTACTGGAGGGGAGCTGGCAAGTCTTTATCCCATTTTTGTTATAGTGGATTGGTATTTTAGTTTTCTAAATACTGATATGTCTCAATCTAGAAGATACAGAATACCTTGAGAAGTTTATGTGTGCTAAGGCTCCATTTTTGACTTCTAAAATAGCACTGCTACTGTTGCCTCTTTTGTTGCATAGCTGTAGAAATCCATGTCTGTAATACAAGCTCACTTCATTGCCTTAGGAAAGCATTCCCTGTACAGTTTCCTGAAGAGGTAAACCTAATGAAAATCTTAGTTTTCATTATGTTAGGGATTCTCANGGTTCCGCGGCGCCTGCCGTGCCCCACACCCCGCCGGTCTCACTGGCTGCCGGTCCCGCACCGTCTGCCTCGCGCCCCGCCGGTTCCGCGTTGCCCACCCTGCCCCACACCCCGACGGTCCCACGCCCTGACTGCAGTGGCGTGGGGGGTTTCTGCTGTGGCAGCGGAGTGAGCATGTNGCAGCCTCCATGTGTGGAGATACTGAAAACCTAACTGGACAGATCCCTGTTCCAATCCCCCTTTGAACAGGGGGATTGGAACAGATGGTACCTTCTAACCTCTAGAGTTTTGATTCTGTAAGACAATTTCAAGCATTTTATAAAGAAAGTGAGGAAACATAGTGAATTAAATATCTCCCCATAACATGTAGCAATACTGCAGCAGAATGAAGGAAATAGCTATGAAAAAAATGTGAGCCTGTCTGTACTGGTGGGGAGCTGTATTTGGTTATAGTATAATCTATTTATCCAGGATTCAACGTGGTGCCAGTTACAAACACTGATTCTCTTGATAGATTTAAAATACGGTTTATTTTTTTCTAAGCCACATCATTTTATCTGAGGATTTTATTGTACAGATCTTGTCAAAGCAGCTCTGTGCACAGCCTATTTATGTACAATAGCACAACAGCAAGCTGTGGGTAAGACTACAGGGAAAACATTGTACTAAGTTATGTAAGCCTAATGATGTAAACATTGACTATTACAAACACAAACAAAAATGTATGAATCAAGTAGTGTTTTAAGATTCTAAGCAATTATTATTTGCTTAATATTTTCAGATTTCAGAAAATTTTTGATCAAGAGGCAACACAAGATGTGGTTTTTGACAGCATTGCCAAACCAGTAGCAGAATGGTACGTTTGATCTTGCAAGCAATGAAGGTGAAGCTACTTTTGCTTTTGTTGTATTACTGGAGGGGAGCTGGCAAGTCTTTATCCCATTTTTGTTATAGTGGATTGGTATTTTAGTTTTCTAAATACTGATATGTCTCAATCTAGAAGATACAGAATACCTTGAGAAGTTTATGTGTGCTAAGGCTCCATTTTTGACTTCTAAAATAGCACTGCTACTGTTGCCTCTTTTGTTGCATAGCTGTAGAAATCCATGTCTGTAATACAAGCTCACTTCATTGCCTTAGGAAAGCATTCCCTGTACAGTTTCCTGAAGAGGTAAACCTAATGAAAATCTTAGTTTTCATTATGTTAGGGATTCTCATTAATACCTGTGGAGATATTCCTGAATTTTGCTTTCATTACAGTTAAACCCCGTCCTTCACGAGGAATAAGACAGGCTACAGCCCTCGTGAAATGTTAAACTCGCAAAGAAGTTGTTAATATGCATGCAGGCCACGCCCATTGCTCCACCCCTCGGCACTCCAGNGGGCGGTCAGTCCCAGCTGCGGTTAGAGCAACAGGGGACAGCATGACTCCTGGTCCTCCTTGTGGGGCTGGGCCAGCACCGCCTCACAGGGAGCTCTGGCACTGCCCNCTGAGCATGGGGGACCAAAGGGAACCGTTTCTGAGCCCCCTCTGACTCGGGAGACCCCCCCATTCCAACCCCGAGAATCTGCAGGGCTGCCACGACCAAACCCCGTGCCACCGCTCCTGCTCCCTCCGCAGCCCCGGTGCTTATGCCCACTGCACGCCGCCCGCCGCNAGGTCATAATGCAGAGGTTCACAACAGAGCTGGGATTCACTGTATTTTCGTCTTAATATGTAAGGCAGTACTGTTGGCACTGTTTTTGTTTTTCACCTCCATTTAAAAATCAAACAATGCTCATATTTGACAGTTTGTAAAGGCAAGCATTTAAGACTGATTAAATCCTCTGCGTTCATTGTGTGGATTGAATGCCACTCTGAAACAGGTAGATTTTCCAATATGCCATTCTCTTTGCTCAGTTTTTTGCTGAATTGCTGAAGTTCATTCTGGTTTTAGTGGGGGAGAAAATCCCACACTGCAGGAAGCAGAATTTTTGCATAGTATTTGCTTATCAAATTTACTGCTCAGAATCTAAACTTATAGTGAGTTGAGAAGTGTTACTTTAGGAGCCAACTCCTTTCTGATTATCGGACCCAGCAGTTGGTTTAAGCTATGATTCTGCAAGTTATTCCTCAATCTGTTGCACTGTCCTGTGTTTAGCATTGTAGGAAAGCAGACACTAAGCCTTTCTGAAGTTGTTACTTGGAAGAAAAAGATACATATCTATCTCTCTCTAGTTTCATTTTCTGCCCTCTAGCCCCTGATAGTCTTCTTTAAAGTCCCACATAAAGTAGAAGGGTATTTGACAGTGAAAATGAAGAGCCAATGAATTTGACACTTCATTAGAAGAAGTTAAATAGACTCAAAACTAATGTTTGTTACATTATTTTCTTATAGCTTCAGGTTAGTTCATACACTTAACTTTAAATATTTCTGGGTTTAATGGTGACCACAGGGAAAAAAAATCTGTATCTTATTTGAGTTTTCTTGGAAAGAGAAGGGTTAAAAAACCTCATTATTACATACTATGGATTTAATTATCCTCAACAAAAGCTCAGAGTATCAAAATTAACAAGCAACAGACTGGTTAATTTTTTTTCCTTTTGAGTGTTTTGGTAGAATATGGAAAGGTTTTCCAGTTCAATAATTCATCTATACAGTGCTCTAATAAACAGGAAGTGGTAATATTTTCCTTTATTTCAGTGTTGGCTGATAGAAGACTTTTATATATTAATTTTCTGCATTATGTAGACTTTAGTTTTGGGGTCTAGATATTTTTAAGTACTTGAAAGTATTTAAATGCTATTAAAATCAATTTTGAATAGGCATATAGTTATCTCTAAACAACCATCCTTATCCTTAATGCTAAAATTAATTTATAAAATCATTCTTAATGAAGTCGAGATTTTTGTCTCTTGAGTGTTATAATGTGCTAACGTTGGTATTCTGATTGTGTTGTTACTGATTATATTAAATTATGATTTTACTTGTAGTTCTATAATAGAGTAGGCAATAACTGAAGTAGGTTCATGTTTCTCACAACTTCCTTAATTTTTTATCTTTTCTTAAGGCAAAAATACACACAGAATTACACATATTCCAAAATGTCTTCATAGTCATGAGTTTGCTTGATTAATGGAGTTCTGAACTGGGCCTAAAATTTATTTCACTTTATAATTATGACCTGATTTTCCTTTCCTTCATGAGACAGTAAGAATTGCCCTGTTCCTCTGAAAGACCACAGGTTTTCATAGCAAAATGTTCTTTCATTATTTGTTTCTTTCACAGTCAACCTACTTTTACATGACAAAGCTGTTGAAAGTACAAACATTTCTGTTGTTGGGGTCACTTTACTAAGGGAACAGTTTTTAATTGTGTGTTGCCAGGGAAAAGAAAGTAGCAGGGAAGTATCAATGAAATAGTTCAGTAACATTTTAAGGCTCTTCGCCATGCATACTTACAGTCCTGAGAAAATTCAGTTACAGACTTTCATGCTCAGAAAAAAAGATCTTGAGCATTGTTTAAACTAAAACCAGCAATGCAGTGCGCAGAATTCTAAAATCTTTCTAGTTTGTTCTTGGATGGATGGAAATTGAATATAGCTTTCTTGTCTTCCCCTCACCCCCTTTTTAAGTGTGTTTTCTTTGATGTTGGACCACTACTTTTCTTTCTTTAAGTCCAGTTACATTGTCATCTTGACTGTGGTTTCAGAGGCACCAGACTTTAGTTTGTTTAATTTGTTTCTTCAGTCAAAAGTGCCTGCCTCTGCAAACCATTATAAGCATGTGATTTGCTTGAACTTTTTTATTACTATTTTTTTCCAATCCTTGAGTCATGTCATACATGGTTTCTTTTTATCATTTGGTTGTGCTTTCCTCTTTTCCTTTTAATTTAAAATATATATTCTTGGTAATTTTTTTGTGCAGAATCAGCTTGATGTTTAAGAAGCAGCATTAATTCAGTAGTTCTATCAAACACAGAGAAAATAGATAACATCCTACTTTTGCAGTTTGATAACAATTAAGCATTGCTTTAACCTCGCAACAGAAGAAGGCTACTCAATCAGAATATGCAATAAGAAATGAAGTAGAAAATATTGTGTTGAATCAGTTTTGTTTTCAAGTGACCAATGGTTTGGTATTGGATTTCTTGATTGTTATTATTAAAGAATAACATTTGAAAATATTTTCTCTTCAGATGTCTGATGCAAATGAGAAACACCTCACCTGTTTATAAACCTAATGACAATCATCTATGTTCTTTCGAAAGACCTCATGATAATGTTCCCATTGCCACAGGTTCTGGTTTCTTCTCATGTGCTGTGTTTATCCTATGAATTAGCATCTGCAATATATAAATTTCTTGAGTTTACTCTCTTCTGTTTGGTTGGTTGGCTTTTTCCTGCTGCTTATTCTTACAGAAAAGGTCGTAATTACTGTTGGTAGCAATTATCCATTTTGTACCTGGAAAGTACAAAAGTAGTGCAAAGTAGTGGTAAAGACCGTAAAGATGGGGGGAAAAACCCCCACGGTGTATTGAACTTGCAAATGGTGAACTGTAAAGTAGCAAGGGATTACTGTATTTTTCACACAATATTGGAAGTAGTGGTTTGGCTCATCTACATCACACAAGACCTGTAGAATCCATGTACAGTAAAAGGACACGTACTCTTTCGGATGCCAGCTAGAAACAAAATTGGGAATTTGAAAATTAATGCTAGCAGTTCTTTCTGGAGGAGAGTCCAATTTTGAGGCAATGAAAAGTGAAAAGTGTCATTGTTATTTCATTTCAAATGACTACTAGTTCCTTGTGTTTGGTTTGCACAGCTTAAGAGTTGTTCAAGAAGACTGATTATTTTAAGTTACAGTTCAACATCTTTGATTCAGAGTATCTGTGTGCCTCTTATTTGTTGTGATGGTTAAGATGGAATTNAAAAACCCCCACGGTGTATTGAACTTGCAAATGGTGAACTGTAAAGTAGCAAGGGATTACTGTATTTTTCGCACAGTATTGGAATTAGTGGTTTGGCTCATCTACATCACAACAGACCTGTAGAATCCATGTATAGTAAAAGGACACGTACTCTTTTGGATGCCAGCTAGAAACAAAATTGGGAATTTGAAAATTAATGCTAGCAGTTCTTTCTGGAGGAGAGTCCAATTTTGAGGCAATGAAAAGTGAAAAGTGTCATTGTTATTTCATTTCAAATGACTACTAGTTCCTTGTGTTTGGTTTGCACAGCTGAAGAGTTGTTCAAGAAGACTGATTATTTTAAGTTACAGTTCAAAATCTTTGATTCAGAGTATCTGTGTGCCTCTTATTTGTTATGAGGGTTAAAGTGGAATTCTAAATATATTTAGAGATTTTAGTTAAAATAAGAAATTATATTACTTTTTTTCTTTTCCTTTAGAAAGCCTTTTAGAAATTTCTAAGGAAACTTGCCTATATTATGCTCTCAAAAACTAATACATGCACATTTGGAAACTGGTTTTGTTTTTTAAAGATGAGGCATTACCAATTTAGTTTGGTTCCACTAATCTGGCAAAGACATAAAGAAAAAAATGTCATACTGAGATACTTTGTTTATTTTAATTCAAAGAAACTTAAGTCTGAACTCCCAGAGATAGAACATGCCTAAAAACCGAGTCTCTGGAGACAAATTCTCACCATAAACTTGTTTTCCAGATCTTGCAAATTTTCTTCCTTCTTTTTTCTCCAGTATTATTTCTGGGGGCTGATTTTGCAAAGATACTGTTGGTTATTTATGTGTTTATTTATTTAATAACTATGAATTAAGGTTTTCTGAGATAGAAAGAGGGAAAATGGGGGACGTTGGTAGAAAATTTCAGGTCTGCAAGAACTGAGATGAGGAGAGGGCTAACAGTGTCCCATGATCAGATACTGGTATTTACTGCTTTTTTCATTAATATAGTTTATAACAGTTGTTGGATTTTTTTAGTCAAATGCCTGTATGTTACTACTCATCGAAAATGAAGATGGCAGAACTCAAGTTAAAATAATAATATGAAGCTGAAATAAATAACAAAATCCAACTAATTACATTTTTAAGCTGAAAGTTGTTTCGTGTTCCCAGGATATTCTCTTAACTATATATAAACACTTACAGAATTTAGTTCTTACTTAATAAGGTTTTTTTGGTTGTTGTTTTATTTATTCCTATTGTAAACTTCGAAAAAACTTTCACTTTGAACTTTTTCAGCAATTTAGAATAATTAGGTGAAAAGGAATCTCTGTAGGTCATCTGGTCGAACTTTCTGAGCAAAGCAGGTATTGTTAGATCAGGTTTCTTGGATCCTTGTCCAGTAGAGCTTCAAAAATGTCTAAGATTAAGATCTCCCAATACATCTAGACACCTCTCCCAGGGCTTAATTACTCTTACTGTGAAGAATATTTTCATTATGCCCATTTGGAATTTCTTCTCTTACAAATTGTGACCAGTGTTTTGTGTTCTACCACTGTAAGCCTCTGGGAAGAGTTTAAGTCCGTCTTTGTAATGATCCATTGCATAAGGTGGCAATTAGGTACATGTATAGCTTTCTCTTCTCTGAGTTGATAGGAAACAGTTCCCTTGGCTTCCCCCTGTGTGTGGTGTGCTGCAGCCTGAACTGAATTGGTTCTATAAGGTTCACTTCATTTTCTCTAGGGCATTTTTCATGCACTGAGGAGCCCAAAATGAGATGAAACTCCAGCAGTAGGATTTCTTTTCTTTTTTGCAAATTTTGATGGTAACTGTTCTGTTTGATTCAGCTAAACCAGTGCAGCAGCAGACTTCTTCATTATACTTAGGGAAAAGCCTCCCTAAAGTCTCATTAACAATGAGCACAGAAACAAATGAAAAGTTCTGTGTTCGTAAACTTTAAACAGAACAAATGATCTTCACTGGAAATTAAAACAAAATGTAGTCAGAAAAACCAACCACAACAAAACAGCCTCAGACTGCTTTCAACCTCTGTCTACTGTCACTGGGCTGTATAGCACTATTTATATTGTCTCAGATACTCAAGGACAAAGTATTGAATGATATTTTAGACTGTAGTAACTACCCATAAATTGTCTAGCTCTCACTTGAGGAATTTCTTACTTGAGGAATGTTAGGCAGTTGTAAACATAACATATCTATCAATTTAAGTGGAATTGCTTCCATGAGTTATACTTCTGTATCACACCCTATATTTAGGAATTAGACATCTTTCAGGCATGAGACAAGGCAGTGGAGTGACTGGAAATGCCAGTGCATAACTCTGTAACAGCCATTCATTTAAATAGGGGTCTAAAATAAATTTTCAAATGAAAAGTTCATACCTCATTGTGCAGGTTTTTAAATCACCACTAATTAGGAGTAAGTTAGAACATGCAAGTTAATTGATAAATGAGTAAGAAAATTTGAGGGGAAATTCCCCAGGGTGTTGCTCTCCTTTCCATTCATATATGAATCCATACTAGAAAGAATTGTCCAGTGCCTGATAATTGATATTAAATTGTACTAACAGCTTCTGCTTAACAAGATTGTAAGGTTTTTCTAATGTAACCTGTAATTCCAAATAATCCTCTCAAGCCCTGAGCCCATTCTTCTTTTTTCCCAATTATATTCGGAAGTCTAATAAAAGATGCTAGCTCTCTAAATAACTGATTTTTTTTTTCACACTACTTTTAGTGTATTGTAGTTGCAGCTGCAGTGTTACAGCAAATGTTGTCCTTCCTCAGTGTTATTGACCAAGTCCTTATATGCTGTGACCATTTCTTTTTTTTTTTTCATCTGAAATCTAAGGATTTATTGTTTTTTACCAGTCTTACCACTCATAAGAGAACTTTAAAAATATTGAACCCTTGTTATTTCAGTCAATGATTGATTTAATTTTTTATCAGTTTCTCAAAGTACAATGTGCAAAAAAATGCCCATTACAATTCACTTTCCATAAAGCCAAAACTTATTTTCTTGAGCAAGCATCATTACATAAGCTTTTGAATGACTGTCCTTAGGTTATTAACTGGTTTTAAGGTTGTGCTGGAAATAGAATATTTAAGGAATATTTACTTCAGCCTTCTGCTGTTATATTATGTCTCTTCTTTAAAACAAGAGAAGGGTTGAAATTTAGAGTATTCCATGTTCATTGGAAAAAAATAATTTGTAGAATGTATGTTGGGAGTTTATAGAGTATTAGTAATATTTTTGATGCATGCTGGTAAGTGAAAATCCTGCAGTGCATTTAAGTGTTTACACCAGCAAAAAATCAACATCAGATTGACCCACTAAAACTCAGTGACATATTGGAAAGGTGGCCATTGAATTGAATAAGCTGTGGGCCTTACTTAATGATCCTTTGCAGGTGGAGAATTCTTTCCCAGTGGATATTTTAATATTCTGGTTAGAAAGACACTAAAATATTGTAATTTCTGACTCAAAACATTGTCACTGAGGGAGGTATTTTGGTAGTCTGTGTCATAGGTTGGAGGTAAAACTTGGACATTTTTGGTTTATCCCATCAGGTTGCTGTCATAATAGATGATTAGGTTTATTTAGCAGTGGGATCAAATCTGTATTCTTAGTCATCTCTGTGCGCAAATTGCCTGTCACTTGGAATAGGTGTGCTTTCAATTCTAAGCAACATAGAGGGTGTATTCAGTTCTTTCTTTGTGTTTAAACTTGTTGCTGTTTAGCTTTGTTAAGTGAAGTACAAGCTGTTGTGTTCTAAAATAAGTTTTGAGTGCTTCATCTGAAAAGAAGCATTCAATTCTTTGAGTAATATGTAAGACCAGATCAAACCTTTTGCTACATTATAATCATCTTGATGAGGACATATAATTAGATTCAAAACTATAATGCAGAATAAAAATATAAAGATTTAGAATGTAATAAAACAATTATTATTAATACATGAGGAGTTGTTTACCTGCAGTTACTGCTATTACAGTGAATCCTCTCTGTATCGCGACTTCTCCTTCACGCCCTCGTGCATTTGCGATGTGAATTTATCGCAGTTTTGATTCCACCATTTGCGAATTTATGCCATTCGCGCATGCGTATTGCCTCTGCTCCACCGAGAGGCGGTGCCGGAGCTCCCTGTGGGGCGGTGCTGTCCCGGCCCAACGGGGACGGCCAGGAGTCACGCTGTCCCCTTACACTAAGCGCAGCTGGGGAACTGAACCCCCCTGTGGGCGCGTGTTACTATTTCCATTGCTACAGGGGGGGAGGGCAGTGCCAAGGAAAGTGGGGCCGGACTGGGCGCAGCAGCCAGTGGGACATGCTCACTC
>WEKX01005003.1:52711-80976 GCA_013390025.1 Pitta sordida
CTCATTGACATGGTCTAGATAATGGGATGATGGGACAAGGAATTAGGTTATATATGGGGAGAAAAAAAAAATGGTGACATGACCCCGAGTTTGGCTCAGATATACAGAGCATGATATCCACAGCTCTGGGGTTGTGGGTTCGATCCCTATGTGGGCATTCACTTGCTATTTGGACTCGATGATCCTTGTAAGTCCCTTCCAACACGGAATATTCTGTGATTCTATGATTCTGTGATCTGAAGAGCTGACCATATTGCATCTGGCCAAAGTTCCATCTAGTGCAGTATGTTATGTCTTACAGGACTGACAGACAATGCTCAGACAAAAAACACAAACAGTAAGCGTGTAGAGCTTCTTTCCCCTGTATCCTGTTAGTCTTTAGTAATTTAGGGACATTCTCTTTCCTCTGTGTTTAGTAACTGTGGGGGAAATATTTTGTGATGTAATCCAATCTCTGCTGAAGCCTGTGTGAAATTTTAACATCCAAAACATAGCATTGCAAGGAGTTGCACAGCTTAAATACATTTTGCATGAAGAATCATTTCACAGAATCACAGATCACAGAATATTATGAGTTAGAAGGGACCCACAAGGATCATCTAGTCCAACTCNGAATTATTTCCCCTTGCCTGTTTTACGTCTGCCATCTCTGGACTTCTGTTGACACCCCCTACCTTCTGACAATTTATTATTGTCTTCAGCATTCACATACTATGACAATGGGCACTAGAAATTCCTAAAATAGATAAATGAAGTGTTTTATAATAATAACTGTTTTGATTTTTAACATCTGGAATCTAACATATATATATGTATACTCTGTTTCTGGGCATCTTGGTTTTTGGTAGCAGATGTTCAGTATAGGTCCTTTAAGCATGGTTATGTTTTTGTCCCTGACATCCTACTGTAAGGGATTAGAATAAGCAATTTGGCAACTATTCAAGTCTTTAAATAAACTTAAATAAGTTGGAAAATCATTGCATCTGTTATGGCGCCAGAGCAGCAGCTATCTATATACATGTTTCTTTTCCTCTTATGCAAGGGGATTTTGCTCTCTTTTTATTTATTAAAATCTTAGCTTATTTATCACTTTTTCAGTAAACAAAATGCACAAAAAAATTTTAGCTTTTCATTTTTTTTAACAAAACTCGTAAGTCCTTAAGCACATTAAATCACATCGAAAATTTAAGCTTTTTAAGCTCATCTACTGCTTGGTGGAAATCAAGTGGAAGTCAATGGTGAGAGTGTGGTGAATGAGAGAAAGATATTTGAACTAGACTTTTATTAGGCACTTCTGCAAATAAAAGTAATATGTGCGAAAAAGATGCTGAGGCTTAATGCCATTTCATGCTATATCATTGAGTAGCTATTGTGGCTGTTCCACAGAAGCTTCTTGTACAGTCACAGTTATAACAGAAAAGTTTGCTGTTACCAATGAGGTTTTGTGTGTTTTATTAGTAAATGAAGAATTTACTACACTGATTTAAGCACAGGTTCTCCTGGATGCCCTTGTCCAAGAGTAGTCTGATAGTTTAGTAGTATTCACAGAATAAAAAATATGCAACTGTGTCCTTGCATGAGTTTCTAAACACAGTGTAGTTTTCTCTGTTTGTATTGAATGAAGTCATATGTGAAATATTTCTAGATTCTTGAGCTGTAGTGTATCAATGGCACAATTTCTGACATCTACAGTCTTTAAACAGACTATCATCCTTGCAAAAAAATCATAACCTAAAGAAAAAACTATGAACTACAGTTGGATCTCCTATATCACGGACCCACGGTCTCAATCGGGTTCCGTGAAGCCCTACTTCCGCGTTGAATGGCAGCTCTTTAATATGCAAATTTGCCACGCACCGTCACACAGCCCTGGCACTGTTTCGGCACTGTATTGCTGTGTATCATTGTTTGTGTCAGCCCTTTCTGGCGCCTGCAGCCACCCCACGCTGGGAGGAACCCCTTTTCGGCTCAGCCAGGGACACAGGGGAGGCTCCAGGGTAGCTAAAAAATCATGCCACTAAGATCTGAAGCTGCAATATGGGGGGGCAAAGTGCAAGAGGGCCAACTGGATTATTATTTACACTATTGTGTAAATAGTAATAAGTATTATCAACTAATGATGATATTGAAAAATGGGATAAATCAAGCCATAAAAAAAGTACTTCAGTTCTAGATAGTTTAAATTCTGTGGAATCTGGAACGTGTATCTTGAAGTGTAATCTTTTAGTACCAAAGACACCTGCTACATAATTAAGAATTACTGTTAGATGTGTTTTATACAAAGTATTTATAGATAGGTGACCATTAAAAATATGTTATTGCTTAAATATTAATTGTCTTCTGTTTTTTTAATTGTGCAGTGTTTTGGCTGGATATAATGGTACTATCTTTGCATATGGTCAGACGGGCAGTGGCAAAACTTTTACCATCACAGGAGGAGCAGAACGCTACAGTGATCGAGGCATTATTCCCAGGACTCTATCTTATCTTTTTCACCAATTGGAGAAGGTATGGGACAATGTTCTCTGTTTATTTTTAGTATATGGTTTACAAATACTTAACTATTGCAAAAGACCGGTTTTTTTATATTCTTAAAGGAAGCCCTAAAATTAATGCTGAAGAAAATATCTAACTTGTTACTGTATGCAACAATACATTGAAAATCCGCTTTAGTACAGTGGTGAGTGTCCCTACCTTTCATATGGGAGACCGGGGTTTTGATTCCTGCCAGGGGGGTAGTGGTGCCATTTAAGAGTTGTGCTCGATGATCCTCATGGGTCCCTTCCAACTCAGAATATTCTGTGATTCTGTGTTTTATAATAATTTTGGTGACCAACCAGCAGTGGCATGGAAGGAGCTAGGGTGCAGTATAACCCCCTTGTAATCCAAGAGGAGGTAGTCAGAGACTTGCTGAGTGGCTTGGACCCTCATAAGTCTATGGGACCGGATGGAATCCACCCGAGGGTCTTGAAAGAACTAGCAGATGAACTCGCCAAGCCACTCTCCATAATTTACCAACAGTCCTGGCTTACTGGTGTTGTGCCACAAGACTGGAAATTGGCCAATGTGACACCCATCCACAAGAAGGGTAGGAAAGATGATCCTAACGACTACAGACCAGTCAGCCTGACCTCAGTCCCATGCAAAGTCATGGAACAGATGNCTCTTCTTCCAGGCTGATGACACCAGAACGAGAGGGCACGGCCTCAAGCTACGCCAGGGGAGGTTCAATCTTAATGTTAGGAAGCAGTTTTTCACAGAGAGAGTAATTGCATATTGGAATGGGCTGCCCAGGGAGGTGGTGGAGTCGCCATCCCTGGAGGTGTTTAAGAGAAGACTGGACGAGGAGCTTAGTGACATGGTCTAGCTGGGGGGTGTAGGGCTGGATGACCCTGGACCCCTTCCGGCTCGGAGTGGCCTGCTAGACTGTGAGGGATCTAGGTGGTGTTACGCTCTGGGATGTGCTCTCGGTCTCTGTACGGGTGTTAGGTGGTGAGTTGGACTAGATGATCCTTGTGGGTCCCTTCCAACTCATAATATTCTGTGATTCTCTGACCCTGCTTATTGCAATGAACTGAAAATTATGTACATCATTGGAGGGTTTTATTTGTACTTTTAAAACTCCTGATGTTTTTGTTTGGTACAGCATACATTCAGATCACATAGTTGATTCTCCTTCTCCACTCTAGTTTTTTATTGTATGCATTGCATTTTATTTTGACATTTTATGCAATGAAATGAGTGAATAAGTGAAAGAATGCACCAGAGTGAGTACACTGATTGTTCATTATGTTTGCAAGAAATTTCACTTTCCTTAAGTCTCTGAAATGCTTATGTAAGTGATTACATTTGATCATTCTGATGCTTTCATGATTATAGGAGGCAAAAGCAAATAGAGAAGTAATGTGTAATTTATGTTTTTTCTCTTTTTTACTCCACCAGCCCTATGAATCATTAATCTTTACATTCTAACAAGACTCATTAAACCAATTTAAATATTATTTGACATTAACATTAGTCATTACATTGTACTTTTCTACTCTGTCATTCATATAATGCAGAGTACCAATTTGTATTCAAAGGGTATGTCTCAGGCACATTAACTTGCTCTGTCTCAGTGAGGGTTAACAATAGTGAGTAATTACTTCAGCTCTTTGAAAGTATGGCTTTGGCATATAAATGTACACAGTATATTGCAGGTACAGAAAAGCTTTCTATTGTGGGAATGGAAATGAAATAAATCCCCACATGATCATGTTGCCTTAGACCTTCTGCTGCACTCACATGACCCCGTGGAGGACTTTTGTTTTCGAAAGTGAACAGGTTGATTGTGCAATTACCAGCAGTGAGCACTGACAACACACCAATATTCTTTTCTAATGCTAGTCATGTAACAAAAACAAAATAGGATTAAAAATAACTAGTTTATTTATCACCTTCTCAGCACATAGTTTCTACAGAAATAAAACCATTTCCGTCTTCAGACAGGCTTTTGAATCAAAAGCTATACTTAGTTATGCTTATAGGGATATTTCTGTTTTCCTGCTTCCAAATCATTGTGCTTCAGTGTAGAAAGATGGTTAGAATCTAAAGGGTGCTGGCCCTTTAAGAGAGTGCACAAAGCCCAGTCTTGGTTCAAGATTGGCCTTGGAGCAGCAGAAATAGAGGAATGTTTTGATAACGGCTTCTTGTAGAAAACAGGTGTCTTGATTGTAATTGAAAAGTACAAACCGCTGTGTGAGCATGAATTGGCAGAAATGTTCTATATATGATCTGTGTGAACCCTGAATAAATGAGTCTTAGCTGTAATTCATATTGGATCATTGCTTTGATCTCCAAAGTCGTGGCATTCTTCTTTTATTTCAGTATTTCATTTCTTGATGCATTTTAAAGACTCTCTTCTTGGTGTTTTATCTTTCCAATTGCCCTTTTTTCTGTATCTTTTCCCTATTTAATTTTTTATATCTACAACTGTAATCTGAAAGGCACTAACATAGTGGAGAGTATCTACCAGGATAAAGTGAAATCAGGGACAAAACATACAAGACTAGTGAAGCTCATAGTTGCACAAAGACACTGCAATTTGAAACCAATGAAACAAAGTTTTTAACCTGAGAAGCAAATAAAGTCCTTTGTTTTTAATAACGTCTCCTTTTAATTTAGAAAGTCCCTATTTCCACAGCTTCATGTTTGAACAGTTCCTTAGCACATTTTTTTCCATCCATCTGTAGTGTATCTTTTTAAATAATTTTCCTTGAAAACGTGAACTGCCATTATCAATAAAAAACTCATGGGAAATAACTGTTCAGTGAAAATGAAAAGTTATACGTATATCAAAGTATTTTGAAAAACAACAGTTGTGAATTGGATTATTAAACTTCTACTGTGATATGAGTGCTTCCACAGTAGCTTCATCTGCTGAAAAGAAGTGACTTGATTTTTTTTTTCTTCTTTTATCTTGGAAGTCATAGCCCACTGTTTTGAGGTTTATGTTGTTTGGATTTGGCTTTTGGGCAGGAGAAAATTCTGTCTACAAAACCCAGTTGTGTTAAATTACATTTTTGGCAATATAACATACCAAAAATATTGTGATTGCAGAGAAGAGCTGACATCATACACAGTTCTTAAATGTTATGATATAGAGAATGAAAAGGAGTATGTTACTAAATGGAGTAAATATGTTTTTGTTATTGGTCCTTGATAGGGTTTTTTTTACTCAGTGTCTTTCTGTCCATAATACGAGGGTTTACCTCTTTATAATAACATTATTTTTTCGTGTAGAAGTGAAAAATGTTATGTTGTATTGTTCTGTAAGCAATCTCCTACATTTTAAATATATACAGACTTTTCAGGGTACATAAAATATCAATTAAAAATCAACAGCCAAACTCATGGGCATGGAGGAGGTTTGGTGGGATTTTTGCTTTAGTAGGGGGTTTTCATGTGTCAGTTTTTGTTGGGGTTTTTTTGTTGTTCTTTCATGGAGATTTTTAGTTATTATTATTATTGAGCCTTTATTCATATGGTAACAGAAAACATGGAAGTTTATAAAATTTTACAGCATATCCAGGAAAACAGAGTGAGAAAGTAACGTAAAAGCCATAGTGATAAATTTGTAATCTAATCTACCTCTGACTTGTCTTTATAGTACTATCTTTCTGTTTCCCCCCCTCCCCCCGCCTTCTTATCCAGGACAGCAGTAAAGTGTATACAACTCATGTTTCCTACTTAGAAATCTACAATGAATGTGGTTATGATCTGTTGAACCCAAGACATGAGACCTCTAGATTGGAAGACTTGCCGTAAGTAATAAGACCACAGAGAATTATCAATAACAAAAATAATCATTTTCCTATACCCTGTTACATTTTGGGGGGACTTTTTTGAAGTTGTTCTACTGATCTCCATGTTAATTTAATCAATATACTTCATTTTCTCAATTCTGTCAACACTGCCTAAATTTTTTATATTTTTGTATGTCTGGAGGCAGGGCAGACTAGATGGGAATATCTGAAGGTGAAAGTATGTTATGGGGAGAGCTTTATTCTAAAACTTTTCTCCTTTTTACTGGAACAGACAATGGAGGGTTCCTTTTTATCTCCTGTTCCCCTGCAAGGCATGTGACTAGGGGAGGGGCCTGAGGCCCTATAAATACAGCTGCCGGAGCTCATAGAATCTTCTAGCTCATGGGTCTCCTGGACTGAGGATGCCTCATTTTCTTGTCTGATCTCCACTGCTGCCATTTTGCCCAAGACCACATGGACCTTGACTCTCCACCTCAGTGCAGCCTTCCCCCTGCTGACCACTGGATCTCTCTACAGCCCCTCGGACATCTTAGAAAAGGGATCTCCGGCTGTTACTCCAGCGGCTTGCCTATCCTGAACCCTATTCACCTGCCCTGGGAATCCCGGGGGTGCCCTGGTCTCCTCTGAACTTGGCAACCCCCCCCGGGTTTATTTTTCCCAGCTGTCTTCAGTCATCATTGTTCCNTGTTTGTCAAGTGAAAAGGAGAAAGCCCCTCCCGAGGTCACATTCCTTACATTCCTCACATTCTTTTCAGGGGAGGGAAAGGGAGATAAGAAGAGATACCTATTGTCTGTTCTAATAAAAAGGAGAAAAGTTTTACAATAGAACAAAAGGCCTCTCACCATGACAGGAGGTCTGCCCGGCACTGCACCTGCCCCGCTTCACTCGGAGGAAAGAGGCTGCGTGCAGTTATGAAAGATTTACATACTCTGAGGTTAGACATGGTGTCGGAGACTTTCACGGGGTAGACGTCTACCCTGAGTGTGGAGAGACCAGGTCCACCCACCCGGAGAGACACCTGGACAGTGCCGCTTGCAGCTCCCCACACCTGTGTCCCCAGCCGAATGGAAAAGGGTTTTTTCCTGGTGTGGGGTGGCTGCAGGCGCTGGGAAGCGCTTACACAAGCACCTAGCAGTGCCGAAACAGTGCCAGAGTGCCAGGTGGTGGTGTGAGGGGGTGAGGCAAATTTGCATATTAATGAGCTGCCATTCTACGTGGATGGAGGACTGCACAGGGAGGGGCAAGACCCACAGTACCATGGTATTTGAGGGCCAACTGTATTAACTTTTTTTCCTTTCTCCCTGTAGAGTTCTTTTTTCTCTCTATATATATTATTCAAGTCTCTCTAAATTCAATTCATACTCCGTCCTAATTGGGACCAGGACAAAGTATTAAAATTCTTTATGCAGAAGAGATCTCTTGCAACCACTGAAAGCAAGAGATGACTTGCTTTTTTTTCCCATGACAGCATGTCTCTTTGTATGGTATGCATGACTGTGTGGGGCAGAAGCATAGGTAACAGGCAGTATTTCCTTGCGACAGTAGTGGGAAAAAGCTCCAACCTCCTATTTGGACCTTTTCCTTCGGGGATAAATATTATTCCAGAATATGCAATTATGAAATAAAGTAAGTAGCAGTCGCAAGGACTCCAAAGTACAGTATGTTTATTTCAGACTGGATGATTGTTGTAATAGTTTTAAATGATCAGACACTAGCACCTGCTAATACTTGGAAAAATGTAGTAAATAAAGATTTGTACATCATGAACACTCCTGCCTGGTGAAACTAGAGATTTCTAATTTACAGGAAATCCAAATCCCAGTTTCCAAGTATGAAATAATAAATTATAGTCTGTGTTATTCTTTAAATAACTAAACCAACTAAATATGTCTGAGTAAATGAGTTGTTGTCTGGATTTGCAAATGTTCTGAAATAATGCTGAGCACCATAAACTTTGTCAATCAACATAATGGTAACAGAAACATGTATATAACAAAACATTACTGCTACAAGAGCAGAAAATGTACAGAGAACTTGAAATGGGACAATAACAGAATATCAATAGAATTTTATATTGAAATAGATAATTATGTTATTTACATATTATTAAGCCAATTTTATTTATTTAAATAGGCTTCCAACACAATATTTTGTTCTGTTAAAATAGAGCTTTAATTTTCTACACAATACAGGGTATCTAGGATGTATATATACAAAACAATTTTTAAGACTGATCTTTTGTCCTCGGTCAATTAAGATGAAGTATGAAATAAATTTAGAAATACTTGAATACTATATATATGGTGAGAAATAAGAACTTTACTGGGAGAAAGGAAAAAAATTTAATATAACATGTATATATATAGATTTGAACAATAACAGTATATTAAAAGAAAAAAAAACAAACCCACACTGGAACAATGACAACTGTAGACAAGCGGTAAAATAAACAAGCACAATGAGGTGCCTAGTTCAAGGGAAAACCAGGGAACCTCCAGGACTCCAGGGGCAGAGGAATAAGGTTCAGAGTAGGCAAACCAGTGGGGTAACAGCCAGTGGTCCTTTCCTGAAATGTCCAAGGGGCTGCAAGGAGATCCAACGGTCAGCAGGGGAAAAGCTATGCTGAGATGAGGAGTCAGAGGTCCACATGGTCCTGGGCAAAATGGCGGTGGTAGAGATCAGAGGTGAAAACAAGGCATCCTGAGTCCAGAAGGTCCATGAACCCCTCTCTTGGGAGCCCAGCAACTGTAGTTATAGGGCCTCGAGCCCCTCCCACATCACATGCCTTGTGGGCATGTCTTCACATGCCATTGGCAGTCACTCAGCCTGCCCTGGCCCTCAGGCCCTTCCCCATGTCACAGGCCTTGCTGGGAGGGGAAGATAAGAAAAGGAATCCTCCATTGTTTGTCTGGTAGAAAGGACTAGGCCCCTCCCCATGCCATATGCCTTGCCAGGAAGGGGAGATAACATACAGGATCCTCCATTGTTTGTCAAGTGAAAAGGAGAAAACTCCTCCCCTGGCCACATTCCTTTCAGAGAAGGGAGAAGGAGATAAGACGAGAAACCTATTGTCTGTTCCAGTAAAAAAGGAGAAAAGTTTTACAATGGAACAAAAAGGCTTTCCCCATGACATCTTTATAAAACAAGCTAGTCTAGAGATTAGGAAGGCAGCAGGCAAATGCAAGGCATGAGACTGTGCTGTGAATTGGTATCATTGTTTTGCTTCCTTCACCTGTACAATGAAAGTAAGTTTTATCACTTTATGACAGATAGGAACTATAAGGACTGTGTATATTTACCAATGTCTTTCTTGAAAGTTTAGGATTTTAATTTATCTGCTTCCTGTGCTATGCAGACAAAAAATTTAAATCAGAGGCTAATTTGGGTAATAATTTAATTTTTATGCCTGTTTCTACAAGTACAGCCTTGAAAAAATGTGGATTGTATGTAAAAAAGTGTGTAACACTTATCCAGTTTATTAAAGTTAATGCTCTTAAGTTATTAAAGTTTATTACATTATTAATATAATTTATTAAGTTATTTGAAGTATTTTATTTGAGCTCATTCCATTTAACATTTTATGAAATTGAATTTATTAGGCTGAAATAAATTGAATTTGATTAATTTCATTGCAGCTTTGGAACAGATATTTGAGGGTGATATGCTCTGGGAAATATGTCATGTTTTGAAACTAGGTACAGAGTATTTGCTAATAATGATGAATTTTAGAATCTCCAAATTGGTTTATGTATGGTGATTCAATCAAGTTAAGGAATAACTCCTTGTTATGTATTGCACTATTTAAAACAGTAAAAGTTGATAGATAAATTGGTTGTAAATTAGAGCTAAAGCATATTGGGATAATCATAATTAACTGTCAAGTTACATAGTGTATGCTATTGCAAGATGGGTTTTAATGAGATAATAAATTTTTTTCTGCAGAGTAACTAATCTTAAATACTTTGAGATTTTACTATACATGTATGTTATTATTTCCAGTACACTATTTGTCAATAAATATGTTATGTACACTAAAACTCTACCTTCACCACTCACATTTAACACGTGTAAAAATGTTTAATTAATAATTTTTTGTTTATTTTTTATATTATACTATGGGGATTCAAAATTTAAAAATATATAGTCTCCTTCTATGCTCAAAAAGGAGTTAAAATTGCAGAAATGGGTAGTTGCATGATTAATTATTTTAATGACTTGATTAACTTTCATAAATGATGAAATAGAAGTTACATGTCAATAAATAGTAATCACCTGTTTTAAAATTTATCAGATGTTTATTACCTAATACATTTAATTTTGAGAATTTTGTGTGCCTAATACTTTTTAAGATTTTACTGGTAGTAAGGAAAACAAAATAATGTAACTTTTAAAAGTTTGTTTGAAAGCCTGTATTTAGTGAGAACATCAAAGAGAGCTAATGTTTTTTGTACTTTATAAATGTCATGTGGTGTATAATTTTCTATCAAACTCAACAGATGCTCATCTAGGCTTTTAAGCACCATACAAAGCCAAAGGCAGGGTATTTACCCAGTGTGCTTGGGTAAATATTAGCAGCCAGAAGAGGATTGAATAAATCTGTCATTTAAGCAAAAGATTAGTCAATCTCATAAATTATGCAGATTTTTTGGAACAGTCCTGCAAAAAAGGCTGCAATTTGAATCAAAAATATCTAAGTCCTTCCATCTAGCAAACTCCTCATTAATGCTTTGACGTTACCAATTAGTGGAAAAAAATAAACACAGTCAGGTAGTAGAAGTTATGAAAAGTGCACTAGAGGCTTGTCGATAGTGCTTGAAATATGAGACATTAAAATTATATTTTATGTTTAAGCCAAAGGGAATAATACACATTTAAAAAATTGTCCATTGTATCTAATCATTGGATGAGTAGGTTTGGAATCTCAGCTTCAGAAGTCAAGGTTTTGTGTGTACCTATACTTTGTATATTCTGTAGACTATTAAATTTTTATCGTAACAGTTCTTAATCATTTCACTAGTGTCTACCAGATGAGAAGGGAAGATGCTCTCCCCCCAAAAATGGCTACTTTTCTGGAAATAAATTCCTAACTAATGCATGAATGTAGTTTATAGATCTGCACATTAAGCTTTTATTTTAACGGGAAAAAACTTTCTTCATGTTTAGCCCATAGAAGATATTTGATATACGTTAATGCTTCATCTAAAATATGTCTTAGTTTGGAATTGTGACTTGTTTTGCTTATACAATAGAGACAAGGTTTTAAGTTTGTGATGCTGTAGCTGAAATTCAGCATATGGAGATGCAAAAAGCATTTGAAGAATCTTAATTGTTATAACGCAGAAATTGAATTTAATATTGACCATCTTATTCTGCTTGTAGCTCTAGAGAGTTCCATGTTTATACAAGGAAATTATGATTTTTTCAAACACACAAAAAATATGAAGTTAGTGCAATAAAATATAGCTGGTAGGAGACTAAATACTTACTGCCACCTCATGTTTCTAGAAAAGTTTTGAAGGCCTGTTCAGATTAGGAATATTTTCCTGAAACTCTTTATTTACTCTGCATTTGTGCAAAGCCTTTCATCTCCAACAGGTTCTCTGTTGTAATGTATTTGTAATTTATGTAACTCAATGTTACTTAGTCTAACGAATTTCACTTTAGTTACAAACTACCAGTAAAAACTCATCCTAACTAGTTTGTATTATTTAAGAAGTAGGAAATTCCTTGGCACTGAATAATAATACAAAAGTAAAGGCTGAACTCATAGAACCATCAGTCAAGAATTACTCGATTAAGTCATAGACAACCAATAATTTACTACTTTACTTGTCCTCGGGCAGGTGGCCCTCTTCCATGTGAAGGCAAACTAAAATTAATGCTGTTTTGCCTTTGAATGTCAGTCTTTAAACTGCAGTAGGTGAGGAGCTACTTCTCAAGGAGCTCAGTCAACTATTAATCAGGAGTGATGTAGCCAAGGGGCAATGTAATCTGAACTTCAGACTAGCATAACTGATTCCCTATTTTTGTCTGAAGATTGTATAAAGGCCTCTTTGAGAGGGAAATGTGTAACTTTTAGCATAATGCTGGCAGACTTTAAAAAAGAAAAGCACACTTGAACCTAAGAGCCAATTCACTTCAAACATCAACAATGATGCCTGTATCGAAATATATTAGTAACACACAAAACTGTTATGGTCCATGGGATCAGTGTGAAATATTTTCACTTTTAAAAAATCTGTAACTGGATATTGGTTAACTACCTCCAATGGGTTTATACTATTCCATTCTCTACTGCTCTCCAAGGACTTCAAGGGATACCAAACTACCAACATGGAAAGCTGAAACAACTAGTATAATAATTCCTATATGACTTAACAAAGAGTGATAAAAAGAAAAAGAAAAACACTGAAGGAGTAATTCTCAACATATAGAAAATATATTTTATTCAATCTGATTGTTTTGGTGCAAATAAAACTGATATCTCTCTCCAGGCTCAACAGTGTAAATGTCAGCCCCTTTCAATGGTTGTACATAGCTGGACACTGGCTACCATCCATAGCTTCAAGAACTATATTTCCAGTGGTCTGAGAATTAACAGTATTTTTAAATTTCTAATGCTAATAATAATATTACTTCAGCTTTTCTTAGATATGAAATACATTAATTCAAAATTAAGAGTGTTATGTTACCACTGAGTACCAGAGATCAGGAGAATACAAAGTGTTGTAAGGTTGACCGTTTATGTTTGTTAATGAGGAGACTGCTGAAAACTGTTCTGAATCATTTCTTCAAAGATTATGATTTTTTATTACAGTTCAAACAAATTACACTTTAAATGTATACAGTAACTTTAGCATACATTATATATTGTTTATTCACATCCAGATTTTATGTTGATTTGTTTCCTGAAGAAAGTAGGAAGTCAATGAAAGTTCTCTAAGGTAATTTTCTAAAGGCATTTGATGAGTAAATTAGTTCAAAGCAACTATGCCTGTGAATGCCAAAGCTTATTAAATAAACATTTTTAATGAGATTATGACAAGTGCCTACAAATTCTAACAGATTTTGTATGTTTTATTCATATATGAACCATTGTTTCAGCTCTGACTCCTTGTTCAGCATGGTGGGGTGATAGGCCAAGGAGATGGTGCATGATCTCAGTAAGAAGGGCCTGACAACAGATGACTTACTAAAGTTACAACTCTAGTTAGATGGAATAAGAAGAGGAATATAGGTAGTGAGTAAATCTTACATCTCGTTAGATGCTGGGTGCCCTGTGTTTATGCAGCAGCGGACAGAGCCTGAATGGATTTCCCCATGCTGCACTGTGCAGAGCGGTACTGTTCCTGTCCACGGAGAGAAGCTCTCCCTTTTGGTCTTTTGAGCTATTGTATAAAATGTATACAAGCAAACAGCTCCATTCTAAAAGGTCATGAGATCTTAGTGGATTTATGCTGCAGCCAAGGGATGTGCAGCGCAACACAGGCTGTGTGCATCACTAACTTGGACATGTGTAACAGTCTCCCAGTCATGTCCGTAATGTGCAGAACAACCAGTCTGTTTTTGTTGTTTCACAGCAGAATCCGTTGGAGACAGGGAAGGATTTCCTGTAACAATATGACATGTCAAGTAGTCTGCATGAATACTTACTCTGCCCTGTCTCACAAGCCAACGAGATTATGGCCTGGGATTATATTTGAATGTAATATCAAATCTGTGTGCTACTGAAAGTTGTGTTGGTAGCTGAATAACTTTGTCTTGCCTCTTGAACCAGTGTTGACTTTGTCCTCTGTTGTTGTATTTAGGGAATTGTACTTGTGAAAGATCACTTTTTTGGTATGATCGATAAAATTATTACCTTGATCATTCTTTCTTAAAACCTAAAGCTCTTTATTTAAAGCACTTTTATGAGACAATAGCTATACTTATCCATTAATTTATTCTGTTATTCTGGACAGACTCCAAGATGCATGCTTGCTGCTTTTCTCTTTTTACCTTTTTCTTAAATTTATTATTCGCTGTGTAGTCTCCTCGTCATGTTGAACTATATTCTGCTCATGTATTGTCACAGAAGGCATGTATTCCTCATGTATTATTTGCTCGCATCATTATGATTAATTTTTAACTGTCTATAAAATTTTTGAGATTATTTTAGATTTCTTCAACTTTAAGACCTAGAGACAGAGATAATAACAGAAAACTTGATATTTAAAATATTTTAAGTGGGGGTTTTATTATTTTATTATATACATTACACAAATTAATGAGACAGTGTTAATTAATAAAGGGAAGCCTTAGCTTCATTATTTGCACAAGAATTTCTTAAATGAAAGCATTCAATGTGCGAGGCTCTCCTGTATTGGTGGCAGCTGATGCCAGAAAGAACCAGAGCTAATAATGGTATAAGAAAGGCTAATCCCATCCTACAGGCTTCCTAGTCAGCTACGAATTCCATCTATTAAGCCAAATCAAAAAGATTGCTTAAAAAGCATACAAAACCTTGTCTCTGCCTTCTTTCAGTCATTAATGGATAACTTAATTTTTCCATTACAAGATCCCACTTAGGGCCAGGAAATTTAATGATTTCTCTATTCTAGAGAATGTTCTCTAGAAATTATTATCATATTATAGAGTAACTTGATAGCATTGTAAAATAAATAGTTTTGTTGACATTTTGAAATAAAACTTTCTGAGGAAGTTTTGATAGATGCCTCTCTAGCTGTGCAAATTTGGACTTCCACTTGTAAATCTTCATAATAGTTACAAGGGCACTTTATGGGAGGCTGTTGCTATTTTGTGGAGTTCACACTGTCTCCTTCCTGATAGAATAATCCTCCAGAATTTCTCATCCAACCTAACATGTTACCCAATTGGAAATTATTTCCCAGAATCACAGAGTATTCTGAGTTGGAAGGATCATTGATCCAAATGTAGACTGAAAAGACACTTAGAAGTTTAAATACTATGTCAAATGTGCATAATAATACAATATTGTTTTCTTAAATTATAAAAATGTGTAGTTGATACTTACCATGCACTTTCAAAATATTAAAATTAGTCGGAACACCATGCTATAATCAGAAGCACTCCTGGCTTTAGTGTGTGATGCATGCGCAGATGGAATTGAAGACAGAATACAACTTGACGTTATCAAAACTTCATTATGCGAGAGCAGAATTATGCTTTGGGCTTTATGCTTTCAGTGGGGAAGCCGAGTTTCATGGCTATATTAGTAATGTCTTACACTACCACACAAAAATAAGGCTTTAAGTGGGAGGCAATCATACTTGAAATCGCAATTGTTAAGATTACTAAAGAAGAATTGTGTGTACTTTTACATGTCTTTATTCTTGAAAATTCTGGAGTGTGTCGCTATGTGTTAAAATTATTTCTGTATATCCATTTGAATATTTTGACCATCAGACTTGCCCAATATCTAAGAGTAATACTATGGAATTATGCTTATATATATGCTTGATTTGCTTCTGTGAGTTTGGGGGGAAAAAAAAAAAGGCAAGCAAAGCAGAACAAAACCAAATCTTTCTGGCTTTGAAGCAACTTGAAGTAATTAACATACAAGAACTATCTACTGATAAAAACTCAAGTCCCATACTCCCTCTTGTGGTTAACCTTGAAGAACATTTAAAAATACATATAAATCTATAGGTGTGTATGTATAGATACGTATAAAGAATTACCTATACTTACACAAAAAAAATGTTTATTTAAATAAAAAATCTATTTTAAAAGTTCTAATTTGCTCATTTTCAATTGTCTCATAATATGATATTCACCCATGGAGTACCTGTTGTTCATCTTCAGATTTAGTGTACTTCCATTTTAACAGATTCTTCACTCTGTAAGTTTTCCAGATCCAGTGAGACAACTACTTGGCTTCCATGTTGGATACTGTAAAAGGTTCCAACTGAGGAGACTATAATGGCTACTCAGTAATGCAAATAAAGTTCAACATTCAGTAACCATTTCAAAAGAAAAAAATACTATGTTAAAGAACTATTTAAAGAAATGAAAAGTATTTTCAGTAATATTTATCAGCACTTCTGGAGCTTTCTCCATGTCCTTGCTACTTGAATCTAGCTCCCTTTCTGTAAACTTTAAGACTTGTAGAAGAACTAAGAGTATTTCTGACATCAGTGGAAATAAATAAAATTATTCTATTTCATTGCTTTTAATTTAGGAGAAGGATAATTTACAGTTGTAGTTACTACCATTTACAAAAAATGAAAGGAGAAATAATCTTTACAAATACATAGTTATTAGAAACATGTTGACCACAGATGTGTTGATTCTGAAATATTCCATACTTATTTGTACATGGAGATTATGGTATGTTTTACTTGTCATCTGTGCTTGTTAATGGCAAACGAACCCCCACTTATTTCTTTGTGATGATTCATCTTATCTCTTGCTCTTGAGATTTTACTATATGTCATTAAAATAAAAATCCTAAAGCTTATATATTAATGCTTACATATACATAATATATAAATATATATATACCTATAAGTTATGCATATAAATATCATATATTCATTTTCTATTTTAAGGTTTATAATACAGAAATAAAAAGCAGGTGACAGATTAAAAAAAATAAACATATCCTTTAACAGATATAATTTATTTTTCATGTCTTTAGTTCTTTCATTGTAATTGGTTCAGGGGTTTAGATTTCACCTTTTAGATGCATGCAATCAAAATGAAAGTATGGAACAAATATTGCTTTAAAACTCTATTTTTCATTTGACGACTGTTTTTATTTTCCATGTAGAAAAGTGACAATAATGGAAGACTCTGATCAAAACATTCATCTGAAAAACTTGTCTCTTCAGCAAGCAACCAATGAAGAGGAAGCCTTAAACCTGCTCTTCTTGGGAGACACCAATAGAATGATTGCTGAGGTGAGAATTGTTTCAAATCCTACATAACACTACCATAGTTAAAATGGTCACAAATCTTATGAGCAGAATCATGCTGATCACAGAATCACAGAATATTCTGAGTTGGAAGGGACTCACAAGGATCATCGAGTCCAACTCTTAACACTGTCTCCCTAGTGGGAATCGAACCCGGATCTCCCACATGACAGGTGGGGACACTTACCACTGTACTCTCCACATAAGATGTATATTTTGAAAATCCTTGGAGATAAATTAGTATATTCTTTCCAAGTGCATTTCCACAATGAAATTAAGTAAACATTTCTCTGATGACAGCTTTCACTTTGTGCAAGGGCTTTCTGGTTTTCCATAGTGAATCTAATTGGTGGTTGTTGTAATAACTGACTGAAATTCAAATAAGTAGAATACAAAAATGCTCATAAACCGCAGACTGACTTTTGAATGTGGTATGTGTTAACATACATGCACATTTAAAGATTAGAAAACATGTCCTTACACAGCATTGTCCATCATTCCCACAGAAGTTTTTCTCTGGAAATGTTCAACACCAAGTTGGATGTGGTCCCTGAGCAACCTGGTCTAGTGGAAGGTGTTCCTGCATTTGGCAAGGGGGTTGGAACTAGATGATCTTTAAGGTCACTTCCAACCCAAACCATTCATGATTCTACTATTAAGTAGTAAATTGTGTTTGAAGTACTTACAGTAAAAGTTATCAGTCCCTCTTTTTTTTCTTCTTATTGCATAAATAAATGTGTAAAAACCGTACAAAATGAAGAAACACAACAAAACAAACCAACCAAACACACACACCCAAAACAGCAAAACAAACAAACCACACAAACCCACCTAAAATCCCCAAATGGTAGTGCAAAGCAAATTCAAAATAAATATATGCAAATATGCTAAGACAGGGGTGTTTTTACTGATTCTGAAAAATTCAAATGAAATGTTATCATATCAAAGATCAGTGGGGTTTGTTTATCTTTAGGCTTGGATGTGGAACATAAATATATAATGTGCTTTGTATAATGTAAGCACTGTCAACATCTTGCTACAATGCAGTTAATTCTATTTTAGAACTTTGTGAGTTTTCTTCCTCTGTATCACCAAAAAGATATATTGTAAATCATTGACAAGGAAGACACTTAAAGTATTTGAAGTCAGGTAGTTCTGTGTTCCTGTTGGCTGATATATACACCTGAGCACAGAGGAAGAAACATTTGATTACAGAGTGTAAATAAGCAAAACAAATATTTGTTCTCTCTTTCTCAGGAAAGACATTAACAATTACATTTTGAGAGGCAAGAGATAATCAACTTAAGGGCTGTTATACAGTAAATACAAGTATTGAGGCTACTTCATGATATTGAAATAGAAAAATTGTAGAGAGGAACTTAAAAAAGTGTAATAGAGGGGATAAAAAGGTGACATTGAGTTCAGAAGTTTTAAAACCTATCATCGTAGTGGGTAGTCACAGAATATTCTGAGTTGGAAGGGACCCACAGGGATCATCAAGTCCAACTTTTAAGTGAATGGCCCATACGGGAATTGAACATGAAACCTATGGTGTTAATAGCATGATGCTCTAACCAACTGAGTTAGTCTCAGGGTCAACAGGAAAATAAAGTTCATTGTGTGAAGAAAGATTTCCAGAAAATGTCAGATCAGTCTAGAGACTCTGTATGAAAATGAGACAGAATATTTAAAGAACGGGTCATAAATCAGCAATTGTAAAGAGCAATTTTGTTTCATATTTGGAAAGAAAATTTATCTGAAACACAAAGGGTTAGGAACAAATAGTGGGACAAAGGAACATGATAAGTCTTTAAATGTCAAGTGATAGCCAATAGCCAAGCACATAGAGAAGAGTTAAAAATAAACCATGTAAATCATGATACTTTAGAAAATAAATGTCCTTGTCTTCAGTAGTATGTGTTTTAGACTACTTACAGCTATCTATGTTATGGTATATATGTGCATGTTAGTGCTGCATTCCAGAAAGATTTACCATTTTTTGCTTTACTCAGTTCCTCGTTGGTGTCAATTGTTAATTTATTTCCACTCCAACAAATCTATTCTATAGTATTATGAGCACCAAATAGCATCATCATTTCTGTACAGAGGCTTTAATTTCCATGTGTGGTAAAAAAGATTACTGGTCATACACACTAGTTTGAATAGTCCTCAAAATGCTTTGGGATTTATACAGATAAACGGCACTCTATGACATAAAGTTTAATAATATCCTCACCAGAAAATAGTAAGTAGCATCCATTTCTGCCTATTCTTTGTGACAAGGCTGCCCAGGGAGGTGGTGGAGTCACCGTCCCTGGAGGTGTTTA
The DNA here is from genome assembly GCA_013390025.1 of Pitta sordida. Lineage (NCBI taxonomy): Eukaryota > Metazoa > Chordata > Aves > Passeriformes > Pittidae > Pitta > Pitta sordida. Next base: position 72,282 of record WEKX01005003.1, read on the forward strand.
AGACAAGACTGGACGAGGAGCTTAGTGACATGGTCTAGCAGGGAGGTGTAGGGCTGGATGACGTTGGGCCCCCTCTGGCTCGGAGTGGCCTGCTAGACTGTGAGGGATCTAGGTTGGTGTTACGCTCTGCGATGTGCTCTCGGTCTCTTTACGGGTGTTAGATGGTGAGTTGGACTAGATGATCCTTGTGGGTCCCTTCCAACTCATAATATTCTGTGATTCTGTGATTCTGTGATTCTGTGATTCAAAATAGGAGCTGAAATAAGTAAATGATTTGGAGAATACATAAATATAGGGAAGAACTCCTGCAGTGTTTTGTGGATTTAAGATAGGTAAGAATTAGACTAAGATAGACAACATAGGCTCCAGCATGTTTTTTGACATTTCATGACCTTGTATTCCTTGACAGAAACATCCAACTCAGATGTTTCTTACTGTATGACTGTGCTGTAGATTCTCATTTAAGTAGAGATTGCTTTCTTGCAATCATTGTACGAATAGATGTAATAGTTAAAGTCACGAAGCTTCTATACAGTTTATTTAATTTCAACAAACACAGGTATATTCTGAGTTGTGCGGCTTGAAATATGCCTTGTTCATATTTTCCAAAGAAAATACTGTTGCTTTACCAGGTCATGACCTTAAGTGTTATTGAATTCTTCTTTTAACATGCCACAAACGGGCAGCAACAGATGACCTGGCATTAATTCTTTTGTAGTGTTCATGTGATATCACAAAGCATCTAAATTCTGCTTATGTGGTTTATGATGTCACAGAATTCCTGGAAAAAAGTTATTTCTTTGTAAGTAACTGCAGCTCATCAGTTGTTCCATATATAACTCTCACAATAGCAACCATCTGCTGAGAACCAGGCCACTACCCTCTTTCTTTTTCTTCCCTCATCACATCAAATTAGTGTGAGGATGATTTCATATACATATGGTTTGAACACTGCTAACAAAGCCAGAATGATCTCTGAAAGCTACTAAAGGAACATTTTAGTAAGCTCTGAGACAGTGTCCAGAAATTTTTGTTTGTTTTCAGTTTTCAAACTTTCTAAAAAGATGGTGATACTCAGAAGTTGCATATGTAAGATAGCAAATAACTAACCAAACAACAAAAAAAATGGCTTGGTTTTGGACCAACAGTGCTGACAAGTTGTCATTTCTGTTGTGAGCTTTTCATCTACTTGTGTGGTAAAAGTGTGGGGGATTATGACTGCAATTAACGTTTCATGATCTCATCCCATTTAACAATTAAATTTTTATTGCTTTGTGCTTCCTGCAAGAGTTCTGATAGCTTCCTATATATGGGAACTACCAAGCGGAGATAGGATCATATTGTAAAAAGGAGTATTGGTGTGTTGATTAAACCATGATTCTACTCTGAGAAAGGTCTTTACAAAACAGAGTTTGGGATTCTAGACAACGTCTTCCAAATCAGCTTCGTTCATTTTTTCGTTCGTGTGAAAAAGGGAAGCTGTGGAGAGAAAAGCAACGGAATTTCTAATGACCAATCCAGCCAAATCTTGGAACAGACAAAATAAAGTTGTGACTACTATATTGTGATAGAAATAAAGACTTAATGGACCAAATATTGTCTTGTGCTTTTAGAACTCAGAGTCTTTAAATTATTTTCTTTTATGGTTTATTTTTATTTTTCTTATGTTGGTGTTAAACAGGTGTGACTAAAAACTTCTTTTTTAAATGTATGAGGTTTTGCTGTGTAGAGAAAATCAAGTTTGTTTAAGAATGCTTATTCAGAAGTATGGTGATTTCTTCTGCTTGTTTCACAGCAACCTTTACTTTGTCCTTCCACAGCTGGACTTGTGTTGATATTTGATCTGGCTTAGACTTGTCTGCAGTATAGTGTGATTCATGCCATGTCTGTAGTGCAAAATGTCCTCAAATATCTGTTCTGTTGAGAAGAATGTCCTCAAATACTATTTCTGTTGTGGATTTTGAACTGGAAAAAAACAAAATATCAAGTCCTGCTTCACAGAGCTGCAAGCAATAAAATTATAGCTGCCCTAGTAAAATAAGTGAAGCTTACTGTGATTATTCATGGAATCAGAATTGCTGAATAAAGTACATTTTCACAACATATAACTTTTTCTTATTACAAGTGCATTTTAAGTGAGTTTGGGAGTATTTTCTTGCTTGACACTTTTCCCTGAGCCTGTTTACGTTCATTCTAACCCTACAACTGACATCCTATTCGTTTACTCAGCATCACCTTTAAAGACAACAGAGCATGTCGCTGTATTCTGATGCTCTGATGTTCATTACACAGGATTATGAATTCCAAAATTCTTCATTTGTATAAATTAATGATCAAAATTATTCTCTCTCTCTTTCAGAGCTTGCCTTTTTTAGGTAAAGCAGCCCGAAAGAAAATAGTGCTAAAGCTGTAGTTTGCTTACAGAATTTTCACCACCAACTAGAAGCGTATGCTATTCCTGCACACGACCTACTTGTTTACACTCTGTGCTGCTATTTTCACATATTCTCTTAGAACTGTTTTCTACAGCTGTGCTGTGGCTGAATCCGGAAACTGATCCAGGTTAAATATCTATGGTTTTTCCTTTGGACTGAATCAGTTCCCAAAAACAGTTCAGTTGAGCTGGCACTTTTAAGGCTGAAAAAAAAAAGGGGGAATCGAAGTAGAGACAATTAAACCAGGCAGTGTAACTGTCCATTTTATTGCTGTTGTAGGATTATTCAGGTTGCAGTCTCTCTGTTAAGAGCTTTCCTTTCTGGATTAACATAACAATATCTTCAACACTTGCAGTCGGCAGGCTATTTTAGCATCTCCAATGTTTCATATCAAAGCAGACTACATGAAAAAAAGCAGTATGTTGGTATATCTATTCTGAATCACAGGGTATGCCTACATAAATAATTACTGCAGAAAAACAGAGGAATAAAGTATATACAAGAGATTAACAGACAATATAACCAGATGGTTTTTTGCATATTTTCCAGCAGCTATAAATAAATACAGATTTAGTTTCTAACTCAATAACATTGATTTACTAATTTATTTCACTACCCTGTTCTTCTGCAAGTCAAGAGTTTATGCCCTCAAAACAATGTAGTCATATTGTTATAGTTTATAAATAAAAATACTCTCTGTCTGCTAAACCTTTAATCTTCATATATCGTCTACAGCTTTAGCTATTTATAAAATGTAGATAATAAGGAATTATTTCAGTTTTTAAGTTTCTAACGATATCTTGATACAACTAAATGAAAGGTGTTTTAGATGCTTAAGGATATTTTATAAGTTTTTTAAGAAAAGAGAAGCGCATGTGGATGGTATATGGTCATTTGAGATCTAAAGTTAAATGACTGAGGGCTGTTTAAAATTTTCCATTCTGCATTTCATATATATTGAGGAAACCTTTAAAGGGATGCTAAAACTAACCATCTCTAAAAACTGACCAAGAATTCCCATGTGTCTAGTCAAGGAACTATGGCAAGAGTGAAAACTCTGTCATGTCGCATAAAATTCTGATACCAGTTCTACCAAGTTAATTTTTTTTCATAAAAGTAATAATGGAAAGGTCTAAAGCCTTATAGAAAGTTGTAGTTTTAGCTAGACTGGTAGCTACCTATCGAAAAAAAAAAAAGGTGCACCAATTAGGGAAATTGATAGCCTCTTGGAGATCAGGAGTTAGTAACTTCCTCTCTGACCAATGTGCCCTTTACTCTTATTGCTCAGCACAGTAAGGCCACTTCATTTACTGATGTACTCAATCACAGAATATTCTGAGTTGGAGGGGGCCCACAAGGATCATTGAGTTAAATTCTTAAGTGAACTGCCCATAAGGGGAACAAACCCACAACCTTGCCATTATTAACACTGTGCTCTAAACAACTGACCTAATGTCAGAGTATCCTGGAACAATTGTGATTGCTTGTAGTATAATTTGTCCAGATTAAAGTTGTCCAAGTATTTGGTGAGAATGTTAGGTAAAATCCTTTTGGATTCTTCTTCCAGATTTATTACAAGTCCAATAGCTAAAAAATTTGATAGGTGATTTTGATTGCCAGATTATTGAGCTATAAAAATTTTGATTTATTTATCCACTGAACACTGAGGATTCTTCCTTTCGTTTCATCGTAGACACCAATGAATCAAGCCTCAAGCCGATCTCACTGCATTTTCACTATTCACATCTCCAGCAAGGAACCTGGATCTGCAACTATTCGACGCTCCAAGCTGCACTTAGTAGACCTTGCTGGATCAGAGCGTGTTGGAAAGACTGGAGTTGGAGGTCACTTGCTGACAGAAGCCAAATACATCAACCTGTCATTACATTATTTGGAACAGGTAAAATTCAAAGAGAGTAAAACATTTCTCCCTTTACTACATCCTTTTTGCAATGTGCAATGTTTTAGAAAACTTGCTTCCAGTATTCAGTGAGACACAGGGTATTTATGGCATTTTTAAAAAATTATTTAACTGATAGCTCTTCCTTTAAAATAACATATTTTAACTTCAGAGAAGTTTAGTAATTAAACTTGTATACAGGGTAGTATTTAAAAAGTAGTTTCTTGTTTTATTTGCAATACTAAAGATATTTACAAGATTGCATCTATATTCTTGCTAAAAATGGATTTTGTAATCTTCTTCCCCTTCCACAGCTGAGATCAGGATGTATCACTCAAGGATCATTAAAGTAAAATGTTTGGGTTTTACTGGGTTCATGCATTGTAATTTGGTAAATTACTAGGGTCTTCTCTCGTGTTATAGAATATTTTATTCTTCTCCCAATGTGAATTTTTTATCTCTTGAAGACAGGAGATACCTTTGGTAATGCATTTATGGGGTAACTACCATAATTGGTTTTATAGCAATAGGACTTATAGATACAATTCCAATAATTATAAAAATAAATCTTTACAAGTCTTTGTCATTCATCTGTTGTTACTGGAAAAGGTATAGCCCCTTATTTAAGGTATCCTAAAATCCCTATTCTCCTTTCACTGTTGCTTTTTATATTTCCTCCTTGGTAAAGACAAATATTGAGAAAATAGATTACTCTTGACTAAACTTATTAATTTAAGAAGAAATAAAAAACCCCTGAAGATAGTAGTAGTGCATGTAATCTCTGGAAGTGGAGATTCCCAGTAGAAAGATTGGATTAACTTTGATAATTATTACTAATACGTATTTTTACAAAAATTAAATAGTTGTCTTGTTTTTTTTAAAACTCCTTATTGTTAATAAGTATTTTAAATTATTATTGAGGTTTTCATATATATATCCCTGATCTACTGTGATGTTTTGTATGTTTAATGTTTCCGATAGTGTAAAGCACCAAATAAGGGTAAGAATCCCTTGGTAATGAATGAAATCTCTTTTGTGAATGCTGTGCTATTAAGGGGCAGTCATTGAAGATTTTCAGCTGTTGATTTCAGACCTCACACCTGTAAGAGAAATGAAGTTTTTCCTACATAATATTGTATTCACAGTACAGTCAACACTTGTTGCAGGAAATTAGTTATTTTGGGGAATTCTGATGGAGAATGCGCTATTTTTCCCTAAGGCTTCTTTAAAAATTTTTGTATGCAACCAAAGCAGGTCTGTGAACTGTCATTTAGTTGAAGTAAAGGGGTAGGGAGAAATAAAATGCTTAACTCTGAAATTCATATTTGTCCTTTTTAATTTACACTTCAGCATATATGTTATTTAGTGAAATATACAGTTGAGGAAATCCATTAAAACAGAAAATTCTGTGGGTGTCTATATTTGAAAATTCTTTAAAATTATGATTAATAATTATAACAGTTTGTTCCACTTTCTGGGAAGAATATTTTTCATTCTTGTGTTATGTGTTTTTCTGTTAAAAAGAGGAAATATCTTGGATTTCATGTAACCTATGATCAGAGATATTTCATTGTCAAGAGAAGCTTAAGGCACAGCAGGTGGCAGTCAGTCATTTACTATTCCACTGAATTTTTTTCATCCCAAATTCATTTCATAAATTTGTTTAAATTTTACCTCGGAAAAAAGTCTGTACTGAAGGGAAGTGATAAAGATCAGTGTTTCTAAAATGGGCCTCTTCAGGATCATACAAATAATACCCAGTATCCTTCTTATTTACTGTATGATTTTTAAGTGTTTATAATGCAACATTGCACAAGCTTATATGAAGTTGATGTTAATAATCTGTGTAGTGTGTTTTGAGATTCTCAAGTCTGAAGTACTGTAGAGGCCAAAATATTTTTTTCACGCAACTTTTACTTCCTAGTATAGAAGAAATACAGTTGCAAATAAGCATGTTGAGTTCTCTCTGGGATTGTGTATCATTAAGAAAAATTATTTCTAATAATAAAAGATCACTGAAGACAGTAAAAAGTGACTTTTTTAAATTTTCAGTAGGAATTGAGCCATTCAATCCTGACCTTGCAGTGACTAATATTAAAGTACATAAATTCCTCAAAATCATCTTATTTACATTCTCAACTGTTTATTTATCTACTGGTGGTTTAGTGTTGAGTTATGCCATTTTTAAACACTTTTCATAATAAAATAGTAATTTAAAATTATTTTTATTGAGGTAACAATGGGAACACAGCTCTGTTTTAATGCACTTGGTCAATGAAATGTGTTTAAAAACCTTCAAATAAATCAACTGCACTTTTTCTCTAAGTGACCTCTATGTCTAGAGAAAAATGAAGATAGTGGCACCCTGCTGATCTAAAATAGCAGCAGGAACTTAAAAGTCCCTACTACCATATCTGAGTATCTTTTTTTGTTTAAGAGTTGTAGGATGTTTGGGAATTACAACTGCATTGTAACTATGTGTATGTAGGTATTCTCTTCTGAGGGTACAGATAAAACAAAGGGTATCCTGGACCAAATTTGGAGTTGCAAATTAACAGTGATACTGCAACATGATGTAACACTACGTAAAAGGGAATTATTTCCTCGAAATAATAGAATACAATGTTCTCACTGCTTAAATGAATATGTCTGTTAACTGTCATTTAACACATGTTCCATTGAGGGAATGTTGAAAGATTTTATTCACCATGAATGGTTGCTACCTGTACCTTCCGAAGTTTTTCGTAATAAAATTTGAAATTACTGCTACTCATGAAATGCTAGATTTTTCACATCCTATAAAAAAAGTTCATTTTCTATTTGATGTTTTCTAATTAACATATGCAGACACTAGATTAACAGAAAAAAGCAGGAACTTTTTAATAATTAGAATTTAAATACATGAATTTGTTTCTGATTAGCAAAACATGATTTGGGGGGAATAATTTTCAGCGAGACCTCCACATGTTGTCCAAAAAGTAAGAATGCTAGTAATTAACTACAAGACATCTGTAGTAGAGTTTGAATTTTTTTACTATGAGGAACGCAGCTTAAGCTGCCTGAATCTACTAGGAAGGGGAGAAAAGATTGGAGACATAAAAAAAGACCTCTGGAGCAGGCATATGGCTTCAGGGCATCTGATACACTAAACAGCAAACTATAGATGTACCTGATAGTTCTGTACTATGTGATACACTACAAAATCCTCATCTCTTGAAGATACTCTGAGAACATAATCTGGCTTGCCTGTTGGCATGAGGTGCTGATGCAAATCTATTCCTTGCGTAAAGGATGTGGAGAGAACCAGGAAATCTTAGGCACATTTTAAATCATATCAGAATCACTTGTGAGTCTCAGGCCTTCCTTTATGGTTGACAATATTTCCAAACATTTTAGTAAAGCCATTTGTGAGTGATTGTACTTGCTCTACGCTATAATGTTTCATTTAGGATGCCATTTTACAAAAGATGGCAATGGTTCTGGCAGCTTCTACATTTAAAAAATTAACTAGGCCTTGAAGTGGTTTGTTTGACTCACTCAAAATGAAATTTTCTTCTTAAATTATGTTGATTTAAATTAGCATATTGCATATTAAAGCAGTAGTTTCTATAGATTATTAAGCTGAGATCTACCAGTACTAAAAAAAAAATTAATAAGTAAAAACCTCTATCCTTTTTCTTTTGTGTCAAAAGGACAATAACACCTTCTTAAATGAGACAATTTTCTGATTATCATACATGGTGTCTCTTAGAGGATCCAGGTTCAGATTCCATACATGTGGTCTCCCTCGCTTTATGGAAAAAAAATATTTCTCTCTCCTTTACATTCTCTTCTTTCTATTCCAGATTCCTTGACTAGACTGTAAAGACTGAATGATTTAGCTGAGGTTTTACTAAAAGGATCTAAGACCAAAATCACAGAATCACAGAATCACAGAAAATTATGAGTTCGAAGGGACCCACAAGGATCATCTAGTCCAACTCACCATCTAATACCCATACAGCGACCGAGGGCACAACCCAGAGCGTAATACCAACCTAGATGCTTCACAGTCTAGCAGGCCACTCCGAGCCGGAAGTGGCCCAGGGTCATCCAGCCCTACACCCCCTAGTTAGACCATGGCACTAAGCTCCTCGTCCAGTCTTCTCTTGAACACTTCCAGGGATGGCGACTCCACCACCTCCCTGGGCAGCCCATTCCAATATGCAATTACTCTCTCTGTGAAGAACCGCTTCCTAACGTTAAGATTAAACCTCCCCTGGCGTAGCTTGAGGCTGTGCCCTCTCGTTCTGGTGTCGTCAGCCTGGAAGAAGAGGTCTACACCCATCTGGCTGCAACCTCCCCGCAGGTAGCTGTAAAC
>WEKX01005004.1:0-27099 GCA_013390025.1 Pitta sordida
GGGGGCGGGGGGTTACTATCATTTTTAGAAACAATAGTTTCTCCACCATAAGCAAACCTCACCCAAGCCTTTTGCATCGACACTCCAGTTGGAAAACAGTTTCCTTGCTTATTCAGAGCAAAAGAGCTGGTTGGCAGAGACCCATCTCTCACCCCACAAGCACACGGGATCATCACTATTCTCGCAAATCCCAGACAGAATTAAGCAGGAGCAGCTTAGGCAAACCCACAAGGCCCCCTCTGACATGACACTCTCCTCCAGTAGCCCTATTTTCTCCGAAAGTCACAAGAAAAACCAGCAGGAAGAATGGGTGGCACAACAGTATTGGCAACACGTCTCAAAGCACCAGGTCAAACACTCGGCTTCACTCCTCACAAGGAGACAAAGAGCCACTTTACACCCAGTGTTTCTCTCACATCTTCGGCACTGAAACTGAAATTACTTAACGTGGCTTTCAATCTTGTATGTAATCTTTGTTTCTGAAAAACAAGAACTGCCAGCTTCGAAGCAAACATCACCCTCTCACAGGTAGGGCTGCCTACTCTGCCTGGGAAGGCAGTGACACCTCCAAGCTCCTCAGTGTCACCTCCCTGCACAACCCACTGGGGTAACAGTTTCCTCAAAACAATAATAAAGCAAAGGAAAAGGTTGTATAAACTGAAAAAGCATTTGGCCAATGGGACTGATAAATCACAGAATCACAGAAAATTATGAGTTGGAAGGGACCCACAAGGATCATCTAGTCCAACTCACCATCTAATACCCGTACAGCGACCAAGAGCACATCCCAGAGCATAATAACAACCTAGATGCCTCACAATCTTAATTTCTCCAAGTCTTAACCAGATGGAAAGAATTCAGACAGAATACTTTTAAGAAGCAAACGCCAAAATTCAGGAAATATATGTTTTATTCTAGTTCTTAAAAACATCCTACTTCAAAAACTAGATGCATATAGCTCAACTTTTAAACAATGCATATAGGTTATTAACCTGCTTTTCTGATTGATGTTACCTACTACACTATTTAGCCGTGCCCAAGTTAGAATTAACAAAGAAGAGAGTCCACCTTGTCCAAGATGCCTCACAATGCCATGATTCCTGTGTAAAGCTCTGGGCGAGGTCAATATATTATTTTTGAAAAGGAATTAAGGAAGACTCTACACTTGAAGGAGCTTTGAGCCAAAACTTCTCTCACCGGTTCACAGCACACTCGGAGTTCAACAGCATCCCACCAGCAAGAACACAGGACAGAGGCAGCAAAGACAGGCTTAGGAAGGTAAGTCAGCTGTGCTAATGCTCTGAAGTGTTGATCCAGGGGAAGGAAAGGAGCATGGGGTCTCTTTAGGTTACACAAACACACAGACCAGAAAACTGAACAGAAAGAATCATCTAAAAACAAACCATCCTTTAAAAAAAGGAATTCTTCATGCAAGCATCATGATTGTCTGCAGTTTCTACGTGTCTCAATTCACTACAGAAAGGCAGATAAAACAAGCCCAAGTAGTTTTATTACACAAGCAACTCCTAAGACCAAGAATTCACGTTACGTATATATTAAACCAAATCTAAAAATCATTTTACAACCACAGCTTTTAAATTCATGCTGTTCACATTCATTACCCCGAAACACAAAGTCTGTCTACCATAGTTGACGTTAAGAACATAGGGAAAATAAAGCAAGCTTACCACCTCCAAGGACATATTTGCTCGAACACGCCCAGTGTTGCAGAGGTTTGTTTTTTTTTTATTTAGGGGGAGGAAGAAAAATGTCAGAGCGAGCAAAGTTCACGTGTTAACCTGGCAAGGATCCAGCACTAGGGCAGGAGCAGCTGCACACACCTGTGCAGGCAGGAAGCTCTCCCCGAACCAGCTCTATCCCTGAGCGGGCGGACGAGGGGCTGCATATCCCAAACACGCACCGAGGAACGTCCAGCTCGTTCACCACATTGTCCCCGAAGCCTGCTGGCAAACTCAACTCATTAATCTGCCCACAGCTCCTCCCTCATCCGAGTTACTGCCCTGAGCTTATGATCGAACTGGTTTTACTACTGTAAAAAACCTATTACTCACAATAGAGCCAGTTACAAAACTAAGACAGCCATAAATAAAGTAAAACAAGGAACTTGGGATTTTGAAAAAAGTCTCAGTTATGGAGGGAGAAAAATCTTCAAAAATGAGCAGAAGCATGAGCACCAAATCATCATTTTCAGCTTATCAACACAAGAGGTGTCTGGAGAGTGAAGGGCTACTCAAAATAAATAAACAAAAATAGATCCTAGTCCATCTTGTCAAAGTAAATGCAAAAGAAAGAGTTCAGATCCACCAGGCCAGAGAAAGAGGGAGAACTGGGCAATTTCCTAAAGGAGAGGGGACCACGACCCTTGATCTTTAATTTCAGAGAATTGTTCCTGTATATTAGATAAAGAAGTCTACCAATGAAAATTAAATCCAACACAAAATCAAAAAGCCTTCCACATTCCACACACCTTAACATCTCCAAAAAACCTCACACATTCCAACTAACAACATTGTTGCAGTGCTCAAACACTGCAGGTGAATGACTGCGTGCACATTTCACACTGTGATGGATTTCAGAAAGGAAAAGTCACTCTCAAAGAAAGCAATAAGTCTGCTGGGTTTCTACTTGTAATTCCTTTGAGGAATTTATGAAGTTGTTTATTTTAAATTACCCATAGAGGAAGCAGCAGAAACATTACCGTAACAATGTCAGAAACAAGAACTAATTAAAATATTTCAAACCCCCTCCAAAGCGGACATGGACACTGTTCAAACAGGAATTTCAAACAAGGTTTTGTTAATAACATTGGAAATGCACATACTCCAAAACACAGCACTGCAGTACAGGTAGAAAATCTTTAAAAAGCCCTAGTACTGAAAAGTGGATTCAAGGAAATGAGCCTCACAAGTACACAGTGCAATTGCTTGTACTTTATTTTTGAACCTACTTGTTTTCAGCTATAAAATCACCACAAGCTTCTCCACCACCCCCGAGCTCTGGTTTCAGGACTGCTTTGGACATCCCACCCAATGACTTGCCTCCCAACCTCTACATCCTTCGCACTCCCCCTTCACTGCCACATCTGAGGATGTTTTGGAGGTTTTATGGAGTCCCCTTCACCGAGTCTACCTGTTCTTTCCTTTAAAGCCAAACTATGCAAGTGGACATCAGCACCAAGAACTGCACCTTTTGGGACAGACATCTCAAACTTCTGGTCAACCCATCAAGTGATGGATGAGTTCAGGGAAAATGCCCTGGTCCCAGCTGGCACTGGGAACCAGGCACCACCAAGATCTAATCCTCCCTCAGGATCTCATCATCAAAAGGTAAAATATTTGGACAGAAGCCAAAAAAACCCAACCAAAAAGTTAGTAGAAGATGATATCAAGTACCAGGCATCAGCATTACCCACAGGAAGCTTCCATTCTCCACTGGAGCACTTGGGAGTCATATGGTGCTTAGGTCATCTACACTGTACAATAAACTAACCATTTGAAAAGATTGTCAGCTTCCCTTGCCGCCCTTCTGACAGCAAAGACCCAATTGCTACGACTACATGAAACATAAGCCTGTTACCACTAGGTAAAGTCATTTTGCAATGTTTAGAAGGGAGGAAAAAATAAAAAAGGAAGACATAATCAAAAAAGAAAGGAAAACATAATCAAAAAGCTATTTCCTGCTTTCACAACTCGAAATGAAGCTGACAGCACTTAGTCACACTTCAAACAGAAAAGATTCATTTGTCAAAGAACACGAAAGTCAAAGCCCGAGGAGTGGTTTAAAATGTCAGTAAATCCGTATGAGCAGAGCCCAGCAGGAGGGAACAGAAGGGGACTGATCTGCTGTAGCAGTGCTGATACAGCCCGAATCTGGGGCATCCAACGTATCCAGGCACGGAGCAATAATCCTGTCGGCATTTGGCTCGTCCTTCACACAGTCAAGAACCAGCCTCATGCTGCCTGACAACCAAGGACAGTCTGCAGCTGGCACCAAGGCAACGAGATCTTTTCCTGCCCCTGGACAGGATGAAGAAGAGGTTAACTAACAGAACTAGAAAACAAGACTAGTTGGAATTAGAGCCCCTTCCCAATTCTCCTGCATTTGATGAAAATCAGAAACTTATTTCTTTAAAATATGAAATAATTTATCATCTCTAATAGCATCTAGCTTTCAAAAAAGAAAACTTCTTTCTTCATCCAGTTTAATGTCATAGTTATGTTTTTAAATACTTTACTCATGAAGGCAAATCTAGTGGATAACACATGCCCTTTCAGTTTCAAATTTTCGTCTTTTTCAGATCAACATAGATTGTAACTTCCCATCCAAGTTCTGCATAGAGAGGTTATATCCTGACCTCAGTTCAACTCTTAAACAAGCACATACAGTATCAAAATATCACCACAAATTTTGCCATATAATGGGTTCAGGCCAGAGCCCCATTTAATGCATGAAATTACACTCGTAACAGGAGAATAAAACCATCTTTTCAGGATGGAATAAACACTCAAGTACACTTCCAGAATTCTGCAACCAAATGTCAAACTTGGTGCAACCCTTAGTCCACAACAATTTACTCTCTCTGGTCACATGTTTATTGACCTGACCTGGGAGATTCACTCCACTATAGCTGAGGAACCCCCTCAGTCCTCCCGGCCTGGTGGTTCTTCCAGTTCTTTCCTCCTCACCAGACCTTTATCCTCCTTTCTCTTTTGTGTGGGTCATGAGAAGCCAGCAATACTTGTCCCTCTTCACCATCCTTGTTGTCATTACCCCTCCCAACAGTAGTGGTGAGCTAATGGGCACGGCAGCAAACAAATAAATCTATATTTTGAGGAACTTTCCTCATTCATAAGGCCAAAGTACAGCCCTGCTTCAGCTTGTATCCACCTCCCTCCTACAGTTCACCCACACCTTGCAGGTGTTAGCATCACACCTTGCAGCAGTCTGGTCATCGTTAACATTTCATTGATCCTGCAGTACGATCCAACCACCTACTACAGCAGTAAATGAGAACAGTCCAGGAACAGGCAGAAAAAAAATAATCAATGGTTTTCTGCAATAGCTTTCCCAGAAATAGCCTCTCAAACTCTTTCTACGTGTAAATTAACTTTCAAGAAGAAACTACAATCAAATTGACCAGAAAAAACCCCCATGGCATTCACTTCCCTAACAACTGATGACTTCCTATCATCTCATCACTGCACAACAGTTTTCCAGCCTAAACTTAACATCTTAAAAGAAAAAGCTCCCAAATTCAGCCTCTTAGCTGGACCCAGCTCCAGCACCAAAGAAGCAAGTTATCCCCACTGCCATGAAAAAGTGATAATTTTCTCCTGCACAACTTCCTTTCCATGTCTCCAAACCCCTACGCCTCCTGGAAAACTGGCTGTTCCCTGTCGTTCAGGACATCCAACCCCACCATTCCCATACTGAACAGCTGTAAAATACCTGTAAAAATACCTGCAGCTGAGATGTCAGGATGGAAATCATTGAAAACAAAGTTTATAAAAGCCCCAGCTGCAGAAGGGCAAGAAAACACCTGACAGTTCAGTAATCAGTGTGGAAACACATCACTTCTGACCCTTCCTTGCTGTTCAAAGGAAGAGTCTTGATGACACAGGTACCAGGGAAGATCAGTGAGTGATGCTTTCTCCCTATACAGCACTAATTAAGTGTGCTAATTAAGAACATCATCAACACACCTCTTAAGGTCAAATTACTATTTATATAGGACTCAAAGTCCAAAATGGACTTTGAACTAAACTACCAAGCATTTGAAAATATTAAACAAGTGAAAAGCATCTGTACCATCTTTTCCTTGTTAGAAGACATTCCCTTAGAACAATTAGATTATTCCCATCAGTTATAAAAGGAAAATACCTAAAACCCTCTGCAGTGGATAAAAAATGAGTAACCTTACTTCCTGAGAGAGATGAACAGAAAAATGTCTAATTAAAGTAAGAAAGTATAAAGGACTGTTTATAGCACTGAACACATCTCCCCTTTGGTTTAACAACATTAAGGCAGCACAGTAAAATATATTAGACAGTTCTGGTTTGCAGAGAACTAATTTCACTTCAAAAGAGGCAGGAATATTTACATTTGTTTGGACTATCTGGAAGTGTTACACCAAAGAATTAATGAAAAGGTCAGAAGGCACAAAGAAACAAAGCACAACACTTGGGTTACTCTAGGTGAAAAAATACCTGCAGCTCAGTAGACTGAATTTCAGATGTTGCAAGTGGAAAAGCACACCGAGCAGCTTTTAAGACACCTCCATTGCAAATAACTAATAGGTACATAATCAATATTACATTCAGAAATTTTAAAGAGAAAAACAGAAAAAGCATGGAAGGTACAAAGAAAAACTTCAATTAATATTAGAACACAAACACAGAATGAATACAAGAGGTTAAAGAGAAGAGGACAAGTCAGTTACACGAGACTGAGCGAGACAGGGATCCTGGAGAAGAGGATCCTATGCAGAGAGATGGTGACTAACCCAGAGACAGGACAGCGCTGCAGCCCAGGGGAGCACTTACCTCACACCCTTCCCACTTCAGGTATTTGCTGCTGACAAACGAGCAGCCAAGTCAGGAAACCAAACAAGCTGAAAGCCAACCTGCTTTCACAGGTCAGGTCACTTTTAGCCGGCCACATTCCCTGCTGTGTCCCTTCGCACAGCCACACAAAAGGCAGCGCCAGCAGCTGGGAGCACAGGAAAAGGCAGAACTGCTCCTTCCGACAAAGCAGCTTAAGCCAGGCTGAAGCACCCACAAACACAGACTGAAGATGGAGCTTTTCATTAGAGCTGAGCTGAGGTATGGTCCTACTTTCCAAACTCTCTCATGACTTGATGTTTTCTGTAGAGATAGGTTTAGGGCTTTTTTTATGGTCTTATTTTTTCCATCAGTTCATCCCACTAACGCAGATAACCATGACTCCAGACAACTTGGTGCACTGCAGAAGCATGAGAAGGCCAGAACACAAGGGTACAGACAAAAAGAAATGCTAAAAAGTGAACAAGAATAGACAGCAGAACTCAAAGAAAAAATCTGAGAGCATATTAAAAGAATGCCATCATCTAGAAGGTCTTCCCATTAAAAAAAAAAAAAAAACCAAAACATCCTGTTGTAAATACAAGTGATACGTATTCCAACCATTTCAGCAACAATGAGCCTGCTGCATGATCATAGTAGGACCCAGCAAATGCAGAAAACTCACCTTCACAAAATTGTCAGGGAACATGCCCCTTTTGCCATTTAGCTCCCCTTCCAACCATCCTTCTTCTTCCAGTTTTTTCACATTCCTGATGATCTCCCCAACTCGAATCGTTAGCTCATCATCATGCACTGCATCGTAGTCATATTCCACTATATAGTCCACTAAAAAGGAAAAAAAAATCCACAGTGAATACAACCCAGACTTGGAAATGCAACTTGAAATCTACATATGTGCAAAAGGCAGCCCTAAAAACAAATGCTAAGAACAAGTGTTTCCCTTACAGCAATGCTCATTTGTCAGTTGTAACATTCCCAACTATTTTGGAGAGGGGAGAAAAAAAAACCCGGACAGTTGCCTATTAGAATAAAGTAAATTTAGGAATACGACACCAGGTCATATTTTGGTGTTGGTGGGTAGGTTTTTGCTCATGTGTGGTGGAAGGAATTGTTGGCAGTGGGTCTTTTTCCCCTGCCAAGTCCCAGCTGAAGATTTACCAATAATGAGTCACTGCCCACAGGGCAAGTGCTTGTTACTCAGTGCACATCTGGGGCCAAGGAGGAAGAAAGCTTCCAACACTGCATTTATCATACATACATGTGATGTTCTGTTAATTCTCATATTTGAACCTGCTGTTCTTATCGGCAAAAACCGACTGTTGCACACAGCGTTGCTGCAGGTTTGATCCAAGAAATGTAATGTGTACAGCCAGGAGGGGTGTGATTGACATCACACAACTTCAATTGCACAGGCAAAAGACACCCTCCTTCAGAGCCATCAGGTCTGTACAAAGTAGAATAAGCAACTGAGCTTTAATTTGGATACAATTAAGTTTACTCAGAGCAGCATAGCAGTGTGTTCACATATTTGTCCATCTGTTGCACAAGATCCCTGAGAGTTGCTCACTGACAGCTTAAGGCTTGTTTGGCAATAAAGACTCATTTGTTCATCAAGAAACTCTGTTCATGCCAGAGATTTCAACAAACCTGCAGCAGTCAAATAATCTTCCCTCACTCAAATTCAGTCAGATTCAGGCACTGCCAAACATGTCAACACTGCTCCGACTGAGACCATCTCCTTTGCAGATCGCAATGATGAGAGAACAAAGGGTTAAAAGACAGGAACCCTGAAGGGTTTGACGGTTTTTGCCCAGGTTACTCTATTTTATCAGTGCATAATAATATCCAACAATTCTAAAATGAAGGAATGGAATGGGAAGTAGCATTATTTCCTTGGCATCAACCTTACAGCTGCATTAAATCAATGTGTAATTCTGATCAAAAGTGCAGCTGCAGTGATGCTGCAATGAACCCTTTATCCCTCTGCTGCCTATCCATGAAGTCAGAAACCCCTTAGTAAAAATCAGAACTACATGATGGTGCCATGAATCCACCCACTAGCAAAGGAATCATTTCAATATAAAGATAAAAAACTTAGTTTTGCTTTTTTCACATTAAGAAAAATACTTTTTTCTCCGTTGTGAACAGAAGTCAGCACCAGAGAGTTACCTGCTCGCGATACACGCTCTGAAACTCCTGGCATACACTTTCTGTACCGTGTACATTTATTTTTGCCAAACATTCTCCAAACTTGTTTTGAAGTATCATACTCCTCCCTCACTTCCCGCAGCAAGCAGAGTAGTTTTGTCTTGCTCCTGGCACTGAATTGTCTTTTGAGCGGCTGACAAGAAATATTCCCGAACATACAAGAAGTTCTGGCAGCCATGGATCGTAAAGACAACAGCCATTCATCACCTACAGTCTGCAAATAAAAATGTCACCTTGCAACCAACTCAACCCAGCCATTTTGGAAACCTACACATGCATAAAATTGTAAGAAATATCCGTGTCACATATTTCTCTCGTGAAGCACATTAGCAGGTAGTGCATTTCAATATACACACTATAGGACAGCTTTACAATGTTAAACATGGAAAATGGATCAGAACAGAATGTCAGTCGTGGTAAATGCTCACAGCATTGCAGCCTGTGATTGGAACTGCCAAACACCTGCTCCTTTTTCCACTGCAGCGGTAGATAATCACACTCACACTGTGTCAACATGAACCTGTTCTTTTGAAAGCTTATTTATTCCTTTAGGAGAACATTTCTGTATTTGAAATAAACAACACTCTCATTCTGGTCACTTTCCCAGACTGTAAAGCATGGAATCAGTCATGCCAACAACCAGCGGAGGACCTGAAGAACCTCCAGCCATCATCCAGGTGTTTGTGTTCCAAACACAAACAACAGTAAACAGACACCATTCTGTGTTTGGAATTCAGGTGCTAAATTTCCTCTTGTATTTGTCAGTGACACTCAGTGCCACCCTCGCTCTCATGGACAGACAAACCACATGTAAAATCTGCTCCCTCATGTGTAAAGTGGAAGGGATCATGAGGCATGCTGAGGTAGTTTTCTCTCATACAATGGCACAGAAGCAGCAAGAAGCTGCACATCTCACATCTTGCTACTACACAGTCCTCAAGAACACAGAGTTTTGCTCTTAAATATCAGCAAATAGCACTAGTTGAGTCATCCAGGTAATTCAGAGTGCAGGGCAAGACACACGTGTTTACTGCTGAAACAGTGCAGATTAAACAAGCCTCTGAAACACCCTTGGATATAATATTTACCCAAGTAAATATACCTGTTAGCGTCAGGACAGGAGGGCACAGTCTTAAGCTGCACCAGGGCAGGTTCAGGTTAGACATTAGGAGGAAGTTCTTTTCAGAGAGAGTGATCGGGCTCTGGAATGGGCTGCCCAGGGAGGTGAAGGAGGCACTGTCCCTGGAGGTGTTTACAAAGAGACTGCACATGAGTGCCACGGACTGGTTGACAAGGTGGTGTTGGGTGAAACGTTGGACTCCATGATCTCAGAGGTCTTTTCCAACCTAATGGAGTCAGTGCCAGGTCAAGGGAGGTGACCCTCCCCCTCTGCTCTGCTGAGACCCATCTGGAGTGCTGGGTACTGTCCCAGGTGCCCCAAAACAAGACAGAAATAAATATACTGGAGTGAGCCCAAAGGGCCACAATTATCATAGAACGATGAAGGTTCTGGAGAATCTTCATACAAGGCAAGGCTGAAAGGGCTGGGGGAAAGCTCAGGGAAATCTCATTGATCCGGGTGGGGAAAAACTGAGCAGTGCCCAGTGAAGGCAAAAGAGGCAGTGGGACAAACCAACCATGCAAATTCTGCTTAAACATAATAGAAACACTCTGTCATCCAGCCATGACAGCTTTCCAACATAATTAGAGACCCTCGCAGATGGCACATTTTGAAGGTTCTGACCCATTTTCAGGGGCAAGAGAGTAACTAAATGAAGAGCCAAGGAAAAACTTGACTGGACATACATGGGGTAATGATCTGTTCAGCTCTTGGCTTTGTGGGAATGGTCTGTTCAGCTCTTGGCTTTTAACAACATGACAACCTCACTAACGAGACAATAAAACAGACCAAACACATCAAAGCCAGTCAGTCCAGCCAACAACTGCGTCGTTCCTACAAGGAAGGGAAAAATTGTCCTACCTAACCCCACTGCCTCTTGGACAAAACCTCCCTTGCCAGCCAACAGAGCAATGCTGCCTGCACGAGGCATTTAGTCACTGCTGGCACAGGTGGGCTCTCCACTCCTCCAAAATTTCCACACCTGGCTCTTCTGCCAACCACATCCCAGTGCCAAAGCAGAAAGCAGGTTTCCCAACAGCCATGGCCACCATAACACCCAACTTCACTGATTTTAACCAAAGCAAGTCTCAGCTCCTCAGGCTCTTTCTCAAGTTGGCTCTTACAGGCAAGTCGGGCCCTGCAAGCTTCAACAGAAATAACAATAAATAAATCAAAGAGAAGAGTGAAAAATACAGTGAAATTCTAGCATGCCTGTGTCTTCAACAGAAATAACCACGTCAGATACTTATCCAGACACTCATCCTAAAAGAGCACAACTTCACATTCCTGGTACTTTTGTTTAGGGTTTTACAATTCTGTCAGAATCCAGTAAACTTTCTGTAGGGGCCAAAGAGACCCAAACCAGAAATAAATCACATGGAAAACACATTTTAATAGTTTATAAAACATGGATAACTGAAATCCTTGCCTACACTGGGAAGCCTGGCTGAAACTTGCTGCAGACCTGGAGGGACAGAGAGCAACATGAAGCAGCAAGAGCTGCTGCCCTGCTCCAAAAGGGTCTCTTCAGGCAGGTTTTAGGTCAGTTCAGATTCAAAGTCATTTACTGGAACATGAACCCTGGAAAGCTGTGCAGCCTTCAGAAGCACCTTGGCAGCAGAACTGCGGTTACACCAGCAACTGAGCTTTTGTTTTTCCAGTTTATTGTAACAGACAGTTGCTAGATGCCTAAAACTTTATTAGTACTGCTACCTCCACTTGCACATTTATCACAGAAAACCCTCAAAGTTTAGTGTCCTATAAAGTCAAGATAACAATTGCTATTATGTATAAATACACGCACAGAGGTACAAAGGTATTTTGTTTTATAACAGATGAAGTTTGCAAACAAAAGAAGGCACAATCTTACCTCTGTAACTATATTTTTCTTCACAACTATTGCAAAATCAGCAGCTGAACTTAAGAATGCTCCTTCCAATTGCTTTTCCATAGAAATGTTCCTATAATTTGTGAGCCATAGGAATTCCATCTGTTTTAACAGTAATACCATCGTATGTGTTTGGCCACTTAAGACAGATCTCAACACTGAAAAAGTAGTTCAGGTGTTCAAATGCTGAACAATGAAAACACTTTAATAAAGTGTAAACATAAGTAGTAGTTGTAAGAATGTTTTCTTTCTACTTCAACACCATATAATTCCCTGTTACCCTGAGCTGAGTTACTGATGACAACCCATATGCTCAAATAAAGAGGTTTGGCAGGTTCCCCACTGCACTTAAAATTCTAGTTCCTACTCCCAAAACCGCATGGAGTTTTGTTCCAATGCTCTCCTGTAAGAGAGATGCACAAAGTGAGCGCCAGGGTTTGGCAACCAAAGACAAATCGCTCCTGGCCAAGAGCCCCCACAGCTCCACAGCCAGGCTCCCTCCGTTCCTCTCTCCTCTGCTCCCGTGATTCACTCCCCTGTTTACACAGTGGCCAGAAAAACCAGCTCCCCAAAGGTCAGAGTATTCTTTTGGGGTACAGGTGTGGGTTTGCTCTAAGTAGAGAAGTGCCTCATTTCCCACTAGTGGAGAAACCACTCTGAACACTGATCTTGTGCAAAAAGGTCCTTCCCTTCCTTTCACACCCCAACTGCCCTGTCCCACTGAGCAACAGCCTAGAGACAGGACCTTGGACAGTATTTCCCATGTTCTTTCTCATGGCGCCTAGTAAGGCTACATCATTAAGGGAGAGTGGCAAACCCACAAAGCTGTAGTTCCAAGTCATCTTAATGCAAGGATGCTGTGATACCCTGCTCACTCCTGTCTGCATTCATATGGTCCCTTCCCCCCATTCTGTGCTTAAGTTAGTAGTTATTTATACTCGTGGTGAATCAGATGAAGAAAACAGCCCGAGACAAAACAATTTAGTCCCAGCTTCCTGCAAGTTTCTCTCCCTAAGATGTTTCACTGCAGGGTCAGAGACACAAGACCACTTCAAACCCAACTTAGATCAACGTCTACATCACTGTTACAGCCCAGATCAGGAGCACACTGCTCAGCAAAGGTCCAAACCACCCTCACTTGTGGTGTTTCAGTTCACTGTGGAGCAGTTACACAGCAAGTACTCTGGATTATTTGTTTTAATGAAAATAAACCCAGGAACATACACAATGCATGTCAATCTTTAATAGGCATTATATCCATGGGATGAGACTGAAACTACGATGATATGAAAATGTCCGAAACTTGCAATTTGAACGTCAGGTCCCTCATACCAGAAATTTATCCCTATGGATACCAACATCTTGTCCCTCACCACTCAATACTTCACACACAGCCAAAATCTGTCATAAAACCACAACCTAACATAACGATTAAACAATACAAGGTTCCTGGATTCCTGTCAACTCTGATGGTAGGGATGCAGTTCCAAGCTGTTACGAAACTAAACAAGGAAGGAGTATAATTAACTAATGGAGACCATGAATTTTACAGCACCAGAGCCTTCAGCGAGTTTTAAGTCACACCATACAGAGGAGCAGACATTTCCCCAAGGTGAGACATCCTATTCTACACGGAGGATTTGTGACCAGTTACATCACAAGGACTACTGAAAGCATCTCAAATAAGATGCTTTACTTTCACAGCAGCTCAGAGCGAGGTCAGGTGCTGCTGTATGGCCCCTGGAAGAGCAGTGACACATGGCAGAGCCATTTCTACCTGTGCCTCCTCCCAGGTGAGCCACACCAGTCGTGCCAGCTCCAGCCCTGGCAAACAGCTCTTTCCCAAAGCTGTCACACTGCTTCCTGCTCCTGAGGCTTTGATCCCATGTGCCAGCCGAGCAAACTCTGCTGCCACAAGGAAGGGATGTGGCAGAGAAGGTTCTCTGAAGTTTAAGGTAATGCTGACCTCATGTATTCAAATATTGACTTATGGTCTTGTTTTAAGCAAAATGCCCTGAAACATCAGGATTCTTTCATTAATTTATAATAATACACAACACAAAGCCAATGGAAATGAAGTATTTTCATGCTATGTGTAGTTTCTAAGCATACACAATTAATTCCTAATTTGTTGTAAGCTGATTACTCCAGCCATGGATTATTTCAAATACAGAGAATCTAAAGCTGTACAAATTATTCAGTCTGGTTGCCAGGCAAACAAACAATGTTTTCAAGCACCAAAGATACCTCCAATACATACAAATACAGTGTTGGACTCAAGCTGATTCTACATAAAACCAGCTCAGCTGTGTCCACCCAGTCT
This sequence comes from Pitta sordida, assembly GCA_013390025.1. NCBI lineage: Eukaryota > Metazoa > Chordata > Aves > Passeriformes > Pittidae > Pitta > Pitta sordida. Next base: position 14,121 of record WEKX01005004.1, read on the forward strand.
CTGGAAGCACCACAAACAGCCTGCTGTCACCCAGCTGGGACTCAGTCTGGATGCCAACAGGATTTTCTCTGTTTGAAACAACTTCATGAGCCTCCACACTCACTTCAACACACCCCATGCCTCTGTGGGCTCAAATCAGCATTAGATGAGCAATGGCAACCAGCCATTGCTGCAGACAGGCCAAATTCCCAACAGGCCCCTTCCCACTCCTCAGCACGAGAGATGAGCAGTCAGAGCACCAGCCCCACCTGAGCCAGCATCCCCAGGGCTCTGCTGGGACAGCTCAGTCTGCCAGCCCCAGCTCCCACTCCTCTATCAGATTTAAAATCTCATTTATAAGGAAACTTAAATATCAAAAGTCTTCTCAGTCAAAGATCACAGCACTGGTATCAAGAAAATATGTAATTTTTCTGGAATATAGTCCATCTTTACTATCACAAGTCACTATCAGAAAGGTCTTGGATACATGCGATGGTTTTGCAAGATCTACTAAAAACTTAGCAAGTGCTTACAGTGAGGGTATTTTACACTGCTATAAAGATTAAGAAAAAAAACCAATTAAGTCAAAACAAACACCACAGAGAAAACCAGCAACAACAATAAAGCTGAAAAAAAGCGCAACAAAACAACTTTGAAATATATTAAGTCTCACAATATCCAAAACATCTCATGTGGACCTTTGTTTCCCCAAACTCCAGCATCAGCAGCCCAGCCACTGTCAGCTCATCAGGTTCCTATTTTGATTAAATGCTATACACTGCAAGGGAAAAAAATTACCATTGGAAGAGGGGAAAGCACAAGTTGGAATAAAAGATAGTTCTGTTATTTTCCTATCCCAACACATTTTATCTTTCTACTGACAACTGAGACTTTATTGCATCCTTTCAGTATATAAAGGGGCTTGTAAGAGATGGAGAGACTTCTTCCCCAGGTTTGTAGTGACAGGATAAGGGGTACTAGCTTTAAACAGAAAGAGGGGACACTTAGATTGGACACAAGCAAGGAATTCCTTAGTGTGAGGATGGTGAGACACTGGCACAAGTAACCCAGACAAGCTGCAGACGTCTTATCCCTGGAAACATTCAATGTCAGGCTGGATGGGGCTTTGAGCAACCTGGGATAGTGGAAAGTGTCCCTGCCCATGGCAGAGGGATTGGGCTGGATGATCTTTAAAGGTCCCTTCCAATCCAAACTATTCTGTGATTCAGGCACAAAAACCTTTTAGTTATATTTTCTCATGTGTTACACAGACCAAATAAATGTATTAATAACTGGCTTTAGCATCTTCTCTGTCAGAGACACCCTGTGACATTCACAGACTTCCTGTGATCCACAACATCTCTCAGACCCCTCACTGAAGTTTCTTACATTTTCAGTTTTACAGCCACAGCTGACAGGGAACTCTGCAGAATTTGGTCGAACTGAAATTAATCTCAGTCACTAAACACTTCTCCCCAAAATACCTTCTCCCTGCTATGCTGCTGTGACATCCCAATCAGGAACTCTCAGACAGTGTAATCCCCATCCAGCTCCAGGTGCTGCCAAAACACTGAGATAAGGCAACTTTACTCGAGTAAAGTTTTTCTCTCTCTTTTTTTTTTCCTGTCCATCCTGCAGCATCTGCTATTTGTCCTTAATCTTTCTGTAACTTCCCCTACGCTGCATCACCACATTCTCTGCTTAAAGCAACAATCCCTCTACATACACAGCTTGGCTTAAAAAAGGAAAATAAAAACAAAACCAGCAGCCTAGCCTTGAGACAGTTTAAAGCCAGGAGACTTGGTTCTGTCAGCACACAAATTGTCCATGGCATTTTTAGATCGGGTAAGGCAATGGTGAATTCTCCCAAGAAATGACTCACCACGCATTTTTAATAAAAAGTTCATGTTGAATTTTTCAGCCTAGTAAGAACGGCTGAAATAAGGACAATGAGCAATTGAAAACCGTTAAAAATGTATGCTCTTCCTCCCAAATTATTTCAGCTAATGAGAAACTCATTGCATTCTAACAGCCACTGTCTCAAAGAGAAGCTTCTTGCACTGGCTGGAGCACAATTAGCAGGATATTTTGAGAATGAAATTAACAGTCCAGCAGAAACCCAGCCCAGCAGCCTGCCCTGAAAGATGCAAACCACACATGCCTCGTTTTACTGTTCCAGGCTCCTGTAATTTTCTGGAGTGCATTATAGTGCCTAACGTTGTATATGACAGAACACAACTGAAAACTGAACTTTTGTCAACTTTCACTTCCTAAAGCAAACTGTCTCCACACATACCCTCATAATTCCGCAACTGTATCCTGTGGACAATGCATCACCATCAGCACCCAGCCGGGGGAAAAAAAACCCCAAAATATTTTAGGGATACATTCCTCACTGCAGGTTTATTAAATCAACCCTAAAAGAAGCATCTCACCATGTCTCCTCCTGAGGGAGAAGATTATCAGAAATACTTGTCTTAAACTCAATCATAATAAATATTACAGCTGTGCATTTGATTTACCCCCTGGCTTCTGAGAGTGGAAATTGCCAGGCTCCTCCCTTCACACATGAAATGGGAAGCACTAGAGTAAAATCTCTGCCACCTGCAGGTATTTGATACTACATTGTAAGAACAGGTAAAAATGTTTTGCCCGAGAAGGAAAAGTGATGGTTTGTGCCACTTGCCATTTCCTTCAGCCTGAGCTGAGCTCACTGCAAGAAACCAGCCTGGAAATGAGGTGACACCTGCAGGAACAGCAGCAAATGTCTTCAGGAGCAGAAGTGAAAATACTGCTACTAACTCGTCATGCAGAGAAAACCAGGGCTCTCAGAGGGCACAGGGGAATGTACTTTTAGAAAGAACACACCACATTTTCTCAAGTCATGACTCAAACACTGTTCTATATATAGATTTATGCCTCTTCCTCTGTTCCTTCCCTTAAGTTAATTTTATAACATCTATTTGGCAAAACATTCAAGGTGAGTCACAAATCATCAAATTACAAGAGCTGCTAAAACAAAGCAATGCCAAAAAAACTCTGAAGAACAAAAGGATCACAGCTCATTTAGACTTTCTTAAAATCCAAAGCACTACACAAACAGTGAAAGTACCAGAGTCAACACCATAGTTACAGTTTCCCTTTAAAGCCTCCACTAGATACATAATTAGCTCACAAAAATACCTTCGAACATGAAGACATGGTTGCTTATCATAGAATTTTTCTACGAAGTCAGTCCTCTAAGAAAAAAAAAAAAGAAAATTGTTTCCTTCTTTATAAGTTATAAAGTTAAGAAACATTATAAGTTTCCTTCTTTCAATATCAGGACTCGACTCTACTACAAGAGCTTTAGCTCTTCCTGCAGACTTCTTTCAGGACTCTCCTAGCCAGAAAGGACATTATGATCATACCTCCAGGTTATAAATTCATGAGTTAAAAAAAACAAGAAAGTCTCTGAAAGCCTTTTGGGTTTAAACCAAAAGAACACTCCTTCCACGCTCTACAAAAATGCAGAAATGCTTTGACAGACAGCCCATAATTTGGCACAGATCTAATCCTGAATGACAATTAGTACTTGCGTAAACATGGCAAGAATCTGGCTTTGAAATAAATTTATGGAAAGTTAAAAGCACGCACAAAGTCTTCCCTTCCTCCTTAAAAACAAAGATGATGCAAGAATCTGAATGGCCCCAGATTGGAATCTTGCAAAAACTACAAAATATGCTTATTTAAACCAGGGACAAGTGTTCCTATCTGACTCCACGCTGTCAGGACAGACCATACTAACTGTGACATTATTAAAGTTAATTCACTTCTTAGTGTTGACATTTTAGTCAATACAATAAACTGAACTGTTGATTGAAAAGCACAGAAAGAAATCCTTGTGCAATAGATTTCTACAAAAGCCAGTCAAAACAGCAAATGCTCAAGGGCACTCTACATCAAGTAGATTTTAATGGAGGCAAAATTGTTTCATTAGCTCAATTATTCTCTAGGAGTTTAGAGATCAATCCTCTCAATACCCATTCGTAACACGTATTTAGATGGATTTAAGCAATTCTTATTCAGACCATGATTTCAACCTCCATGGCTTGCAATGTTTCCAGTCACAGGAAAACAAGGTTTGAAAGGATCTCCAGAAGTTACTTATTCCAACCTGGTCAGAGCAACATTATTATCAAGGTCAAATCCAGTTGCTCAAGGCATCCTCCAGCTAAATTTTAAGTCTTGGAAGGATTAAGATAACAGCCACCCTGGGCACCTTTTCTGATACTCAATTTTCAAATTAATTTTTCCACATTATATCCAATAGGAATTACAGTAACTTGCAGCTATTGACTCAGGGCTTTTCAGCGTCTCCAAGGAGAGGAGGTTGTTCTGTTCTCCAAGATATACCAACTTCTTGCACACCACATGCATGAGCCTCCTAACCACTCTCATCTCTCCAGTCTGGTGGCATTCCCTTTGCATTTGAGGAGAGGGAGGGGCAAAACTGGACCCAGTGCTGTAGAAACAGCCCTGTGAGTGCCAGGGAACAGGGAACAACCACTCCCCATGTGCAGCTGGCTACTATCCTGCTGTTGTCCTGGTAGACAGCAGTTTGTTCCTAGATACTGGATTATGCATTTGTCTTTTACAAACATGAGCTTCTTGTAGACCCATTCCCCCAGTGCTACTGCAGCTCATCAACCATCCCCCACATCATTCATTGTGGGTTTTTCTTGTGATCATGATCTTGAGCACTTCAAGAAATCAGGGCATTGGTTTCTTGAACATGAGCATTCCTATCTGCCGATCCTCCTGATTCCCTCCCAGTAATTCTTGCCCTCTACACCCATTTGGCTGAAACATCCCAGAAGAGCAGCATCTGAAAAATAAGAACTACACATTTGGGATTTTATTTTTCTTTTTTTTTTTTTGCAGAGTCAGCACCAAAGCACCCAAATCTCAGTCCTCCCCGAGGAAAACACTTCAGGACTATCCCAACACTCTCACTCCTTTAACCTGGTAATCACCAAGTATGCAGCTTGAAGCAGCTACAGCATGTGCTGTGTCTTGCAGAGCTAATTGATAGTAACACAAGGATCGGTATTTGAGGAATTTGAGGAGGGAGCAGAGGCACTAAGGGAGGTTATGAAAAGCTGTCTGGGGCAAGGGATACCACTTGCTGAGGTCAGGAGACAAAGCACCTGAAGCAAGTTCATAAAAAGCTAACCTGCACCTCCACAACTCTCAACGTGTTCACTTAAAGGAGTAGTTTGGAACTTAGAAACTCCAGAGGAAATCCCTTTGACTGTCTCCACATGTTTCGTAACTACAGGCAAAACCCTGGTGACCCAACCACACACATACACACAACAAGTAAAAAAAGCAAAATCAAGAGAGGAGAAAAATCAGCAAAATGACCTCAGCTTTTTCAAAAAGCGTGGTCAGGATTTACCACTTCCGTCACTGCTCTGAACTGCAAAACCGTGATACAGCAGCGAAGAGCAGCTCTGTGTCCACAGGAGATCAGCACCGTCTCCTTGCTGCAGAGATGGCAGGCGGTGTCCTGTTCTACTGACAGCACATCTCCTGTTTCATAAACAGCTTTATTTCATCTGCTGTCCAGCCAGCCTGGCTTTCTGCTCATAGCTACCTACCAGGGCAGGTTTCCTTCTACAACCTACAGAAGCCATTTACATTACAATCCATATATGCATCTCAGAATTCTCTCTCAGTAAGGATGCAGCATTAAGACGAAAAGAGCAAACTCTCTTCCCACAAAAGAAGCATCTAATAAAGATGATGAACACACGAAAATTAGAGGAAGCAATTTTACACACTCTTAATTGTGTTTCTACTTGACAACCACCACATTGGTCATTCACATACAGCCCTGCAGCAGACAATGCTACAGAAGTGCCTTCAAGCTCTCCTAGAGCTCCAAAGGGTTTCAAGTGAGACTTCCCAATTCCCCTACTTCCTCACACCACATCCTTACACACATAAAAGGCAGTAAAAGCAGTTCTTATTATACTTCAGGTCTTCATAATGTGAATATTTTAATTTTTACTATCGCCTTCCGCTTCACAGACAAACTCTCCTTGTAATTTCAGTCAGGAAAATGAAGCTCTGAATTTGATTCTTAAGAGCAAAAAAAGAACATTTTGTTATAATTTATGCTTAATAAAAGTATTATATACTGCTGTTTGCACTTCTCAGGAGGATCTGCTTTCTCCTTATCTACCCTACCCATGACAGCATGGGATTAACATATTTGCTTTCATCCTCATGTCTACAAAAGCCTTGCTCACCTCAGCACTTCCATTGCCCTGCTTGCAGAACAGCCTCTCATGTCACCTGGCTGCAGAACAGCACCATCTCAGCTGAACACAGACATTGTTGTTTGAGACACTGAGGTTTCACACACACAGCCCACGGCCCACTCGTCAGAGGGTGACTTGAACTCCTGCCCACACCCCCAGGCAGCTCGCAAATCCTGCTAAATTTGTCAAGTCTTGTCCTGAAAACTCTGAACAAAAGAATACTCTTCACTTAACCCCTCTGGACGCAGACACAGATGGGCTCTGCTTTTCAGGAATGTTTTAGTGAATTCAGCAATCTGAGGCTGAAGGAATGACCCTGGACGGTCTCTCCCTACTCATTCCCACACCACTGCCTGTTCCACGGTGCTGGTCTCAGTTATGCCGCTCCAGGGTGTGTCAGCCCACTCTGCTGCCAAATCACCCGGCTGGTTCTCCTCCCATCGGATTCAACTCCAGCCAGAGTCTTAAACTAGATCATCACACGGACCCATGCTCACTAAATCTGCCAAAAGGGAAGATTAAAGAACACTGATATCTGCATCAGCCAGGGGACTCACCATATCAGAAAGTGATGGATCCAGCATTTCTCCTGGCAGTTTGTTCTAGCAATTAGTAACTTCCCCAACAGAAACACTGGGATGTTGAAATGAGTGCAAACAGCAATGTGATTTACTTTAAGTTTTAGGCAGGTTTCTTCTAGTTAATCTCACATTTATTGGTTTATGGCAGTACTAAGTAAGCTAAACTCCATAAAAGCATTTAAGAAACAGGAACACTGAAGTAGAGCCTGACAGCAGAAATTTGGGATACAGGACACAGGTGTTTATTTTTACATATTGTGCTCAGTCTCTTCTCAAAACATACACATTATTGAGGACAACCAAAACCAAAATCCACAGAACTACAAAAGGCACCTGAATAATAAGCTCTAACTGTCTAGGAACGATCTTCTCTTTAAAGGTCTTTTTTAATCAACAAAAGGCACAGTTAGAGGCACAGTTTAAAAAGAACACTTGGCTGGCATAAAATGGATTAGTGGAAAAAAAAGCACTTTAAAGATCAAGCAAAAGGAAGATGTGAAACAATCAGTTTGCTGGATCATGAACACTTAGGAACAGCAATTAATACAGACATACCAATGAATCCACAATTGAAGTGAAGAGCTAAAACTGGCAGACAAGAATCTACCAGGCACGACTTTATCAATTGCTGTGACTGCTCTGGTTGACACCACTGTAAGCAGCATCTTCATCTTCCTCCTGCTTCCACTCACTCCTTTTGCAGGCATGAGCTCAGTCTCAGTTTCTGGAGAGCCTGACTGGAAGCTAATTCAGGAGCACAGGAAAGTTCCAGATGATTTAGTTTGTACAAGGGAAGAGAACAACACTCACCACTACTCAGAGAGGAGGGAAGGGCCAGACTTTACTTCAGCACCAGCCTCAAAAGATCAAAATACATACACAGCCAAAAACATTTGACTATGGCTGACTACTTAGTAATTTTATCCAAGAGGTAGAACCTCATGACTTAAGAGTCTTCTTTGAATGGAATGTCATGAAAATTTTCAGGAACTGGGGAAAAACTGCCTTACTTAAAATTAAAGTAAAAATCATTAATAACTCAAATCCACAAAAATCAATTCACAGCACCTGAGACTCTTCCTGCTGCAGGTGCAAAAATAATGAGACTGCCTAGTACTGCTTAATTTCAAAACTATTTACACGTTCCTCTAATGACAGAAAGTATCATGTTTATGGCAACTTACTAAGAAACAGTGTAAGCTTAAGCCTTCAAATTATTTAAAAAGTAACATTTATCGTGTTGAAGCAACCAAAGTGGTAAACATTCATTTCCAGTTTCTTCAACAATAATGTCAAGTTTACAATCACAGTGGGTCAGCACTGTGCAAACTGCTGAAATTGAAGGAAAACAGTTCACTTTTGGTTAACTATTCAAAATATTACATTGCAATTTATTCCACTGAAGGCAATCCTGCCTAATACCTTGAGCATGTCATAGGCAACATATATTGCTTTAAGACATGTTAACTTAATATTCCAAATTACCTCATATTATATTCTCTCCAGTGTACATCACCCCAAAAGTGGAAACATTTGACTAATTTGGCAGACAGACACACGCTGAGGCTTCTCCTTTAGTCTGATTTAGGACTCTGGCAGTGGCAGGTCTTAAATTTTTTTGTTCAAAAATATCTACAGTGCATCATTTTCTTTGTTCAGGGTTTCTGAAAAAGCCGTATTTCATATTCACTTTATATGAAGAAGAACAATTCTGCATATGGCTAGACCGATAAAACACAACCCAACCAAAAACACTTGTCGGCTTTAGTCAGAGAAAATAAATAGCTGTGCTGACACCATATTATTCAAACGAAACTGGACTGACGTTTATATTGAGAAACACGGAATAATTTAGGGGACAGCAAAGGCTCAGCTGGGCACATTTTAGGTGGTTTGCAAATTCACAATTCTGAGAGGGAAAAGAGCGCGACACTATGGAAAGGAAAAGCGTCAGAAGACATTACAAAATACAGGATGGCAGCTCAGAAAAAGACAAACAAACACACACCTTAAAATGAAGAGAAGAAAAAGGCTAAACCCCTGCTGCTGTGGAGCAGAAACACATTGTAAGTGCCCAAGTGGCCCTGCTAGAAATCATTACCCTCCCAGCCCCACCAGCAACGAATTTCACCTGATCAACTTATCCCCTCGACAGAAGCGGGGTTTAGTCACCTCAAGCACTTTGGTTGCTGCTCTTTCCTAACAAAGCATTTTTATCTCACCAGGTTGGGGGACTACCAGACCACCAGTCCTATGTGAGTCCAAGGAAGCCAAGCAGATGGGAAGAGCTGAGCTGTGGCAGCCAGAGCAGGACAGAGCTCGCCAGACAGCAGAGTGTGCCTGACCACACATTTCCTGTGTTTATGCAACAAAAACACACTAAGGGGAAAAAAAAAAAAAAGCACCAAGCACAGCCACACAATGGAGAAAGCCAGCGAAGGTAAAGCGAATTCCAGGGGAAGATCCTGCCTAGCTGAAAGAAAAACTCTAAGAACTGCTAGGAAAACAAAAGAAACCAAGACAGCAAATATAATTACACCCCTGTGTGGAGTTAAGTCTTGAATAACAAATACACAGTCCTGAACAACTCTTCTCAACAAGATGAAAGCAAAATCAAAATTCAAATAACCACCCAGTAATGGTGATCAACACCTGGAATGACTGACACCTGAGGAAAGCAGATTTAGAGACTTCTGAGTCTGAAGCCACTAAACAATTATCCAACATTTCTTTAAAATACTGTCAGGTAGAACAAGGAGCTGCTTTTGCAAAAATAATACCCTCACACTGAAAGGACATATTTCCCACACAAATCCCCATTTATGTTAGACAGGGGTTTACACTGTCACAGGCAGTTGTGGTTGGCAAAAACCACATTCTTCCTTGTCCCCCTTAGTACAAGTTCCTGTCAGTCCACACGTATCTGTAAAAAAGCTCTGGTGAAACCACAAACACCTCTGAGAAAGCCCATAAATTACCGGTTATCAGACCATGGGTTTTTATCACCAAAAAAAAAAAAAAAAGAGCCAAAACCAAACAAGAACAACTTCCCACTACAAACCTGCTTTCCACATCCTTTCCCACAGTCAGGATTCTCAGTGCAGCAGCTCTTCCATTGTTGAGGAAAAATCTCAAAAAGGCAAGAGCTGAGCTGATAGAATCTCCAGCTTCTTCTGATGGGATTTCTCCTCTATCTTGACCCAAACTCAGTATCCATCAGCTGTTCCCAGTTACTGTAATTTGGTTTCACGGTAGCTTAGGCACCTCTCTTCCAAAGGTCAGCATTACATCACCCTCCCTTACAGCTTTGTGTAGAATTGAAAAAAACGACAGTAAGAAAGCACTTTGCTCAGCTTGGCCAGTGCAAGTACAGCTGGTCAGCATTAGGCTCATCAAGAACCAGAGGACTGAAAGGTTTAACAACTTGCACTTTTAATTCAGTCATTTGGCTCTTCAACAGTTGATTGAATAAAGTTCAACAGGACATCCCATCTTACACATTTCTTAGTAAAAATACTAGCAGGACTTTCCATCTGTCCCATCCCATTTGCTTGTGCATGTACTGAGCAGATTTGGGGGGGGGGGGCAGAGGGGGGGACATTGTTGAGGTTTTGTGTTTATTTTTAAATCAGAGAACAAACCCCGAAGCAATGTTCTAGTAGGTTCTTGCAATACTACTAATGAACATTGAAACTGTTATGACAATATGTTACAAATATTCAGCCTGCCTAGAAAATCCTTCTAGATTGTTATCTGTTGTCAACATGAAGGTGAGGAAAGCAAAAGGCTTCACAGAGTTTTTAATACGCAATGAACTTACACTATAGACCAAATATACTTATTCCGTTGGCAATGAACAACTGTGCCTGGCCTCTTAAAGGATTCCAAAATTATAAAAATTTACTAAGATCAAATGCAACAAATTCAAATGCACAAATGCACGGGAACCACAAACTAAAGCTTGCAAAACTTTTTGGAAATAAAAAAGGAGGGGGATGCACATAACTAAGAAGATAGGGACAGAAGTTCAGTAGATTTAAGTGCTCCACTGTGGCAAGTTATCAATTGTCGCTGGGTTATTTCCTTCCTATGACAATTTGCTGGATGCTACAAATTCAGGTCAACCTTCCTGCTAACATGCAAGTTGCATAGTCAAACCATTTCTTCAGGATAATTAGGAAAATTATATCTTATTAAGCCATAGAAGTAGACCAAACAGATGTTATGATGCCCTAACACACAGAACTCTACCTCTCTGCAAGTGGATATCAACCCAAGACAGCAAAGCACAGTTCAGTCACATAAGGTCTCTTTCACAGAACATCTGAATGCATTTTTTCCCTTTAAATAATCTGGTTCTCTAGCTGTTTGTGGAGTCATTGAATCCACATGATTAATCTATTGCAGAAGGCAAACCATTATAATGACAGGGCTCCAGCAAGTCATGGACATGACCCATACCTTTATATGGGCTCATGTGTCACCTCTGGTGACACCCTCCTCCCCATCCTTCAGGCGCCTGAATTGACACGTGCTCTGGAAACATTAATTTCCACCTACTAAAATAACAAAAGAATCTATTACAAGGCCTTTTGTACTTCTGCCCTTCTTCTTTTGGTTCCTCCAGAGTCACCCTGCCTCGTTCTTACTTCTCTGTGAATCTCAGAAATGCCTGAGTCTGTCAAAGACACTCAACACTTCCCTCTGAGCCACCTCGTCCATGTAAAACCTCCTCTCCAAGCTGACATGAAAGATAAACAATCTCTTATCAAGAACCAGCTTTACCATGAGGCCAGCAATAAAATAATCATCTAATGACTTCTCAAGGTAAAACGTGAGGCCACCAGGCCACCACAAAATACAGCGAGTGCAGAACAAGCTACAGTTCGTTCTTTTTCCACTCTTATTTTTATAGATGTTTTATTGTACATCCGTCCTCGCTTTTTATCACAAGCAATATTTGGAAACCTGAATAAAGGACAACCACCTCCAGAAAAACACCTGTTTAAAAGGCTCTGGGATTATTGACGAATCCTTGATAGAGGTTTGCCAGTGTTCTGGCAGGAATTGTTCTATAACTGCATGTACACACAAACTGTTATGTTTGTAATATCCCACGCAATATCAATACTTGACACAGTGTGTGCACCCACTCAATTCAGTCCCCTCTGGAGCAGTAATAACATGCTCACTCCTGTCACCAGAACAGGCAGAGAAACAAGGCACACTTTGGGAAACATAAAGAAAGTACATATATACAGACCAATATCATATAATACTAATTTATATATGAGGTCATAAACTGGACTCAGTCCTCTCTCAACAGTCGTACATGTATTCCTTACTAATGATTTTAATAGCCCAGACATACCATACGTAAATCCTGAAGTATTTCACATTTCACCATTACAGGCAGGGTTCAAAATGTTTAACTAGCAGACTCAAACTTTATGCTTTAGGAATTGCCATCACAGGCTGCTGCCACGACCTGGACGGACATTCCTCACTTGCAAATAAGACAGTGCAGCCCAAAAAGATAAAAACAGCAAGTCTTTCCTATTCTGAACAGCCACAAAAAAATCATCAAAAAGCGAATTCACTGCTTTCACCAAATAAGACAACTTTCACCGCGATGAAAACACTGAAAGCCCATCTTAGCCATCAGTGGCACACAAGTCAGGAGGAGCTTTCACCGCTTCACCAACCGCACAAAACAGACCTTTCCCAACAGCACCGGGACGACTGGCGGCAAGGAACGGGAGCTCCGAGGAGCGGCGTTTGAGTCACACACATCCCCCATGCCGAGCTCGGGCATCGAAAGCCCCGAACCGACTCTTCCCAGTGTGAACCTGAACTGGCACATCCTGAACACAGGAACAGCCGCCGCACACGCCTCGGCGGGGAAAGGGGTCAAGGCGAAGTTCGAACCGAAGCTCAGTTTAAAAAAAAAAAAAAAAAAAAGAAAGGGCTGGATTGAACCATCAAAACTTGTATTTCCCAACCACGCTCCCCCCAGGCAGCCCCGCTGTCCCCATCGCTGTCCCCACCGACACCCACGGAGCCCCCGGCGCCTCCTCCCGCCCCGGGACCGATCGCTCCCCGGGCACCTGC
>WEKX01005004.1:27196-47817 GCA_013390025.1 Pitta sordida
TCTCACAGTCACAGTATCACAGTATAGATAAGTCTGGAAAGGACCTTGAAGATCATCTAGTCCAACCTGTGGCCCAACTAACCTAGCATCTACATCTAGGTCACATCGCTCATCCCCATCATGCCCCCGTCATGCCCCACTCATAACCATCTCACAACCCTCTCACAGTCTCCTCACATCATCCTCGTATCCCCTTATGCATCCCCTTCACAGCCCTTCGCAGAATCCCAGAATGGGTCAGGCTGGAAAGGACCACAGTGGGTCACCTGGTCCAACCTCTCTGTTCAGGATTGTGTCAGGACGGTTCTGCGATTCTGGAATATCTCCAGTGAGATATTCTCCAAACCCTCTCTGGGCAACCTGTCCCCGTGCATGGTCAACAACAGAGTCAAGTTCTGTGTGTTCAGGTGGAACTTCCTGAGCATCAGTTTTTGGCAGTGGCCTCTTGTCCCATTTCTGAGCACCCCTGGGCAGAGCCTGGTCCATCCTCTGCCCCCTTCCTGCAGACACTGACAGACAGTGGTGACTCCAGTGTCTCCTCAAGGCTGAACAACCCCAGCTCCCTCAGCCTTTCCTCATAAGGGAGATGTTCCAATCTCTTATTTAGTCAACCCTCTTGGCCTCTGCTGGACCTGCTCCAGCTCTGTGTCTCTGTTGTCCTGAGTAACCCATAAGTGGACACAGCACTCCACGTGCGTCTCACCAGGTCTGAGCAGACTGGCAGGATCACCTCCTTCAACCTGCCAGCAATGCTCTTCCTAATGCACCCAAGCATTTCCTTGTCCTTCTTGGCCACAAGGGCACACTGCTGGGTCATGGACAGCACTGACCCCCTCACTGCCAGGACTGCCCCCATTCCCACCTGGTCCCTGACAGGCGGAATCCCAGGGCTGGGAGAGCTGGGGGGGCTTAGTCTGGAGAAAAAGAGGCTCAGTGAACAACTCTGCACAACTCCCTGAAAGGAGGTTGTAGCCAGATAGGCGCCGATCTTTTCTCCCAGGTAAAAAGTGACAGAACCAGAGGACATAGCCTCAGGCTGTGCCAGGGGAGACTCAGGCTGGATATTTAGGGTGTTAAACATTGGAATGGATCACTTAGGGAGCTAGCGGAGGTATCAGCTCCAGAGGTGTTTAAGAAGACTGGAAGGACATGGTACTCAGCGCCCTGGTCTAGTTGACATGGTGGTGATGAGTCATAGGTTGGACTCTATCTCAGAGATCTTTCCCAACATAATTGATTCTGTAATTCTATGATTTCTGCTCTGCCAGGACAGAGTGAGCTGCCCCACTGCCGCCCCACTTCTCAGCCACCCCAACCTCAGGGGCGATGCCAACCTGGGGTGTGATCCCTGCTCATGGGAAGTGCTGTCTCATGGCCTCTCAGCAAACTTCACCCTGCTGAGGCCCTTGGGCTGCTCCCTGAACCTGGGGCTTCCCCACCTTCTCCCCCAGCAACCTCTGCCTCTGGCCTTGCCCAAAAACACCGCTTTGGGGTCCTTTCTGGAAACCCCTTTTGGGCAGACAAGTCAAGATTTGGGGTCTGTTGTTGGGACCAGGCCATTCCCCTGCCCCACAGAAGGTGACATACAAGGAGACCTGGGGAGGAAAGCGGCCACATCTCCTTGGCCAACCTCATGAACCTCATGCGTGTGTTTGTGGGCTTGTGCTTTGCTTTTGAAGAGCTTATAGGGTAAGGGTGGGGTTTTGTTGGATTTTTTTTCTTCAGTTGTGCTTAGGAAAATGCTCCCAGCTATATCAGGCTGCCACTATTTAGGTTTTTGTGGGAAACTCGGGAATGAGTGAAACGACTACTTAGAACTGAAGTGATTTAAACAAAAAACCCTGACACTGAGGCCAAAGGGACAAGTAAACATGGTCTGGTTTTGATGAAAATCAGGGAATATAACACAGCAGGGCTCTCTGAAATGAAAATATTCCCTCTTCCCTGCTGCAGACATCCTTTTATGAGTGGCTCAAAATGAGCAGTTTCAGCCAAGCTCAAGACAAAATTAGCCTGAAAAGAATGTCAAGTATTTCCAGGAGTCAGCTTTTGCTTAGCATCTTTCTCATGGCACATAAACAAAAAATGAGTCAGATAGTGAGCGCTGAAAACAAAATGTGAAGTCCAAGTGTAGAAACAAACATACGCCATGTTATCTGCTTCACCATGCTTTGAGGCAGGCTGCTTCCCCTTTTTCTGACAGCACAACTGGGAATGTACAAGTCATAGTCAGAATTTCCTTGAAGCAGGTGCACTGTTTAACAAGGATAAATGGTCGCATGATGTTCCCATTAGAATAGAATCTGTTTTTTCTAAAATTACAACCTCCCTGCATCCTCAGGTTTACAGGATTACTAGGGAGAGGAGGTTTGGAACAGAAAGGAAACATCAGCCTTAGAGTTTGAAGTCCCTCCCAATAAAAATTCAGATAATAACTTCCATGAGGATGAATTGTCCTCATCTGTCTGCTGTACTGTTTTTTCCATTTCCTTTATAGCCCTACATGCTAAAAAAAACCAAGGACAAAGGGTGAGAAGAATTATAAATTTGATTTGATGTAGCAATTTTTACCTTTTTAAAGCCTGCCATAAAACTAAGTGTGCAAGAATGAGAGGTAAGATATAAAATATGTGGAGTGGATATGCTTACAGAGAGTTGAAGAAGATCTATGTAGCCTTCTGTCTGGAAACTGGTCTGAACTGGGACAAAGTCTCATTCCAGTTCATTTATACTCACACTGATATAAGCAACTTTTGCCCCTCTCCTCAGCCTAGAACACGCTGGAGAGTAAAGTTTCTTGGTTCTTGCACCGTGAACCAGCAAGACAGTGGCTCTTTGAAATCCTATTTCATTTCAGCATGCCTTGATAACTGTGACCAGGGTTGGCTCAAAGCTTCTTAGGAGCATAAAACCTGAGTTTTGTTTCAATCCCATCAACTCGGATGATAACCCACCAGCATCCTGCTGGTCCTGTGCTTTAACCTCCATCCCCTTCCAGTAGTAGTGAGGCAGAAGTGGGAGTTCCTGTGGCTGCTGAACCCAAGAATCTCCTCCTCTGTGGATGACTGGCTGGTGCTGCTGAATCCATCACCTGCAGCCCTGTACAGTGGTCTGTGTAAAGCTGGGGCTGTGATCTGTGAGGTGTGTGCCGCTGATGGTCGTGTCTGAGTTTAACAAGGCTTCACTGCACTGAGGTTTACAAAGATGCAAGAATCTGCTCATGTGCAACTCAGAGCAGCACAGGGACCCTTACTGGGCATTCTCGTAAGACCTGGCAGTTATCATATCTATAAGGAAAACCCATCGGTGCCAGGTTATTAACTACTTTGGCTCAGCTGTTAAGCCACATGATTATCTCATTTCTTTTCTATGTGCTCTGTTTATGGTGTCATGTGCTAAATTATTTTTATTTATCAGTAATTGCCTTCACTTTCCACTTCACTAAAACCTGAAAACATTTAACGGGACATTTTCCCTTGGATATTAGGCAATGATTGGTATTTATGCAGTCCTTTGAAAATATAATTTTTCTCTTATGCCGATAGATGTACAAGGAAGTCTGGATCTTGCTTTTTATTCAACCTTTTCGTTCAGTCCAAACAGAATGTAGAGCATTGATAGTCTAAAACTCTGGAGTTATAAAAGTGCATATTTCATTCAGAGGGTTTTCAAATTCAATTAGGTTCCCCAAAATAACATTATTTTCTCATTAATCTGTTCAACAATACTTTTCTAAATGAAAGCTTAGCTATTTAAATGCTTTATGACTAAGCTAAATGGAATACATGAATTTAATTTTTGCTTTTGGGAGAGGAAGAGTTGTGACATGTTTGCAGATCAAGGCAATATTCACTATTGATGTCAGTAACTGCTATCATTTTTTTATCACCTGGTATGCAAGTTTATAAAACAAAATAAGAATGCTAGTTTCTCATCACTGAAGATGATTTTTCTCTCTGACAGAAATCCTAGGAATAATAAGAGACCCTTTCCCTAGGACTGCTACAATGAACGTTTCAACTGAACTTTTTGCCACTGCGGTCATGATAAAATTACTCTATTATTTCCAAATAAAGAAACCTAAACCCGGAACTTTCAAAGCTTCCCTCTAGAGCACAGAAAAATAAAGGAACTGACTTTTTTTTTTCCCAAAAAATCATGTACCAACTGCTGCCACATTGTGGTTTCATGCATATTTGAGTGGCACATGCACTGCAATAATTGTACATTCCC
This sequence comes from Pitta sordida, assembly GCA_013390025.1. Classification (NCBI taxonomy): domain Eukaryota; kingdom Metazoa; phylum Chordata; class Aves; order Passeriformes; family Pittidae; genus Pitta; species Pitta sordida. The sequence continues at coordinate 31,430 of WEKX01005004.1, forward strand.
CTTTAACCAAATAGTTCTCTTCCAAACTTTCCAGCTGAGTCAATTTTTCATGCTTTCAATTCTCTGGTGCAATCTTCATTACAGCAACTTCTCGAACAATAATACTCATAACGTGGTTGCAAGAAAACAGCCTCTAGCACGAAGGGGTTAAACAGCTTGGATTGTAAAATTTCACCTCTTATTTTCAGTGGCAGCTCCTATAAGATAACATAACATTACTGAAAAAATCGATATGTTTCTCTTTCAGAAGTTTAAAAATCATTTGGATGAGAAAACTCCCTCTGCTGGTTTGAAGAAGTAGCAGATACATTTCATTTAAAAACATACAAACTGTGGGAAAATATTTATTCAGCACACACAATATTTTCCCCTTCACTGCATAAGCAGTGGAGAGTGAATCTGTTTATTCCACAGAATGAGGCACGACTCTTTAAAAATTAGTTTTAATAAATAAATAAATAAATATACAGAGTGGTTGTTTTGCTGTATTGGACAAAAAAAACCTGCATTAAAATGTAGATTTTCAGGGAGGAGGCAAATCAACACATTAACATTTACATGCACATTAACATTTAACCTATTATTTCTTTTAGCTGTTGCAGGGTTTGCATTATTTTTGTCTTTCTTTTCTTTCTACCCACTACAGGCACATCAATATTAGCAGCTATGCAGGGCTCACAGGCTGCACCTTTTGCAGTTCCCTCCCTCCAGATAGAGAGTTCGTAATCACCTGTCTTGCAGATGATTATTTCAGGAGGATGAAATACTCTGTTACTACACACAGCTGGTGCTACTAAAGAATTTGAGGTGCCAGTTTTCAGCCTATCAAAAGAGTCCTAGTGCCTTACTTTTCAAACCATGGAGTGTAGTTCAATGCTGATCTGTAAGAACTCAGGATCTGGTCAGCAAAATAACTGAAAATGACTCTGTAAACCAACTTTATAAACATTTTGCATACTTCCACATTGAACAAACAACCAACCATAGTCGAGACAAATGCTATGGTCACTGGAAGTTCATCCGAATTTGGTTTGTCTATAACTGGAAACTGTTGTGGCAACATCATAAATGTGGTCTCTTATTTATTGGTTAAACTCTTGGCTTAAAAGGTTGAGGAACATCAGCCAGCACAAACAAATTCCTCTGTCCTTTGTTTCAAGTTTAACCACTCCTGGTGTGTTTCCTCTGTTATTAGCAGCCTCTTCAGCTGATCCTATTCTCTTCTCCAAAATTGATTCTAGCCTTGACTAGCAAGTGCTGATCCTTTTCCTTGTTTTACTCATCTGCCAAAAGTTCCTGTGCCTTACTCCATTTTGCTGGGCTGAGGACAAGACAGGGAGCCAGGACAAGTTTCAGTTCTGTGGCCTCATTGTGTCGTATAAAAATATGTCCTTCAAATAGGACCCCATGTTGATTAAAACATTATTGTAAATGGCAGCTGGTCTAGTACTAAATATTTTTAATGTTCTGAATACAGCATTAGAAATGCAACTTCTGTTGCACAAGTATGAAATAAAGTACTTGCACCTGTTGAATCTTGAAAGAAAAGAATCAGTGAAGAGGGAGGTGTATCTGCAATTCAGGGTAAGTAAAGGTAATGATTAATCATGTTTCTGCCACTGTCCCATGACAGCAGTAGCCTGTAGAGTTACCTACCCTGGTGGCAGTTTTTAATTTGACATCTCTTCTAAGGATGCAATTCATTTATACCGGGCTATTACAACTAATTAAAACAAAAGTGCAAACAGCAGGGATTTTGTGGGGAAGCTCCATCCACATTGTGCAGACAAAAAAAACAATCCACATGGACATGTAGTGGTTAACGGTACAGCCATATGTGTAACCATATGTTTCAAAGATCTTCTGTTTGATTTAAAGGTGGGAGAGTTCTCATCTCACAGTTTGGCTGTGCATCACATTGTACTTAAGAAGGAGTAGAAAAAAAGCAAACTGTGCTTTTCACTAGCTTGGTTTTAGGGTTTTTTTTCTTTTTCACTACAAAGCAACCATCTTCCTTCCTTTTTAGGTACATTTGGCATTTTGCATTTGTATTAACTCCTTTTGGCAGCTGCCGTTTGGGATTTCCTTTTATTAACGTCTAGCACAAAGAAATCACATCTTCAGGGTCCAATGGGCTAATGGTTTCCCTCGGCATCTGAATAAATCAACAGCTGTGGCCTTCAGCCATTTTGTCTTTCCAAAATAAAAGTAACGGAAAGCTGCTTGTTGTTGTAACAGTGCTCACACATGCTCTGAAGCCTTCACATGAAGCCTTTCTCTACAGAAATGACTTTACACAAAACACATAGTATTAGCAACGTGATTTCCCCCTCCGTCCACCAGTAACAGCAGTATACCCCTAACTGCAGGGATCTAGAGTTATAGTTTGCCAAAAAAGTAGTGAGTTTTATCAAAGCATTTAACGCATCATCAGAAATACTTGTATCACAGTTTTATATTGGGGTGGATTTCTGTGCCACAGGTAAGGGGATGGTACCAACTAGAAGTGGTTCTGTGTTCAAAGGAGAGTCAGCAATACCCACACAGGCCCTTTGTGCTGTAAGTGGTGCCAACAGCAGCTGAGTCGCTGACATCACAACTACAACATGTCACCCTGACACTGAACTTCTCTTTCTGTCTCTCTCGCTCCTGTGCTGGTTCTAGTGCTCGTCTGATGGATTTGCTCGGCACGTTCAGCTCTTAAATCCATTGGGAGACTTTGAGAGCAGGGAATTGTTAGTCTTTAGAGCAGCGTGGACTTGCAGTTCAACTATGTTCAACCAGGATGTTTCAAATTCCAAATAAAATTAGTCTGTCACCAAGAAGATGGATTAGCTGCAGAAACTCTGCACATTTTACTTGCACTCAGGGAATTATTTTGAGTGTGATTGTCTAGGGAGTTGTTTTGTGGTTTTGTTGTGGGTTGTTTGTATTTTTTTAATGGAAGTACACAGCAAAGCCACACCCTGAAGGCTCCAGGACATGAATACACAGTATTCTCTCCAGTAAGGCTCTTTGGACTCTTTTGGAGAATGGGATGTGAAATTACCTGTATGTTTACATTTTTCTGTATCGATTTGTCTGAGCTGAAAATGCCATGTGTCTTCTCATCAATATCCCAGGCTTCCACCGAGGGGCCAAGACAAAGCAGAGCAAACACACTCATCTATCTCTTCATGCTTTAAGCTTATCACAAAGCCTCTTCTTTCTTCAGTCTCAAACAATGTCAGATTGTCATTAATTTTCTTGAAACTGGCAGCCTTTTTGTGAGTGCTGTTCAGCCACTTTTGAGTTTATAAATAGCATTCCCAAGGGGCAGTCTGTCTGCCTGTGGAATTGCCCGAGTTGACCTATGATTTAGAAAATTCTATAATAAAATACTGTCCCCCCTGACAATCACACCCCCTCACTAGAGTCAGTAGATACTTCTGTGAGGTGTATAACTATTTCCAGGAAACTACTAAATTTTATAACATAATGGTTTCCTGCATTTTTGGTTCTGAAATTATCGTGTAAAAAAACCCACTGAGAAACCCATTAGGCATTAGCAAGGAAAATGTTGTCCAGTGCTAGAAAGGACATACATTTCTCCATCCCTGTCCCCAGAAAACGAAACCCTATTGAGAATTTTTCTTTGTTGAAAGAGGCAGAATTTTTATTTGATCTAATAAATATGAAATATTTTCAATTATGAGAGTTAGATCTCCTCTTGGTAAGGTACTTGTGACTGTGAAGAAGGGCCCCTTGGCAGTGCTTTGGAGACTTTCGCTGATTATTTTGTTGTTGTTCTTATGCAGAGTAAGAACTTAGATGTTTATCTACATTCCTGCAGGCTTGTATATCCTCTCCCTCGGGGCTCTGCTGCTTGCTGCCAAGAATACGCATCAGGTTTTCTCGAGAGACAGCAAGCTCAACCTAACACAGACTGAGCACTTCAGAGGCACCTGATGGCTTTATATTTTCGCCCCTAAGAAGTTAAATTATTGGGGATTATTTATTTTATCGCAAAAGCAGCAGAATATGAGTTTTCTGTTTCACTCCCTGCCTACAAGTGGAAATTTTGACTGTATTTCCACTGTAGCAGCTACCAACATAGTGTTTTAAAGGAGGAAAAGCAGCTCCCGTTCTGCTTTCAGAGACAATAGAGAGGCAAACAGAAGATCGGAATTACATCCTGAGACGTAAAATGTTTTCAAATTCTCATTTAAGTGGGACAGTGAATTGAGATTTTTTTCTACTTTTCCCCATGAAGAACTGGAAGGTCTTTGTGTACAGTCAGAGGAAAACAGCACAACGAAATTAAATACAGAATAGTTTGTTGCGTTGTTCGGACTTGCATTCGCCCACCGGAAAGTGCAGAGGGGGATGTGTGATGGGACAAGGGGAACGTGCTCCAGCAAGTCCCTGAGGCTGCCGAAAGTGTATCATCAAAGTTACTTGCAAATCATCAAAGATACTTGCAAACCTGAGTGTTTTTCTAAGGAAGAAGCATTTAAACTCATCAGCTGATTACTGAATTGATTACGCAGAAATTTTGCATACTTTTCCTACCGAAAAAGTTGAATCCTTTGGCTGGCACTCTCCCAAAAACACCATCAGAGAACAGTGTACAGACACAATGTTTTCTATTCTTTTTCACTTCTCCATTCGCTATTTTCAGCCCAGACTACTTGAAAGTCAGCATCCCTTCTTCTGCCTAATTAATCCTTATGACTTGGCCCTTCACATCAAATTCTTTCCTTTTGAGAAATTCCGTGTAATAATTATTCCAGAGCTCCTGCTGTACTCAGGAACTCCCAATGTCTCTTCATTACCTGTAGTCACAAACAATAGGAAGAACAATAGTTTTGTTTAAACTCACGATCTGCTAAAAGACGGGGGTTTTTTTTAAGAGTGAGCTCCTGGAAGACAGAATCTGTCTGATATAAGGGCAGATGGAAACACGGGAAATTTCATGTCTCAGCCATTTTGTCCACCATAGAATCAGAGCTCCGCGGTGGGAAATCAGAATTCAGAAACTTACTGTTGATCTAATTTGTAATTACAGCAATTCATGCAAGGAACATTCTCAAAAAACATTTACTTCTGTAAAAAAAAGTGTTTTAAACATCCCATGTTTTTAAGTGTTTATATTTGTCTCATGACATGTCAATTAAGACCAGATTTAAAGAGTTTAGTTCTTTTAACTCGTTCCCTTACATACTCAGTGACTGCTCTGTGAACCATTTTCTTCTCAGTGTGGGAAATATCCAAGGGTCATTGACTGGAATATCCTTTTGGATTTTAAGATACACAGTGAAGAGAGGTTAATTGCACCTGATTGTAGCCGCACGCTTCAGCTACTCTGCTGCTGCAGATTCATTTGAAGACCTGTGGAAAGAAAGACGCAGGCACTGATGGGAAACAGTTCATCACATTCTAAAATAAATGTCTGAGTGATAAAAACCCTGGACAGGTGCCAGCAGCTTTCTGGTGGTTGTAGAGGGAAACCACACACCAACTTATATTTTGATGATTAAAGTCTGATAAAGTGAATAGCATCATACAGATTCCTGTTTCAGCAACTCTGTGTTATTTTTGACTTTAGGTTCTGCTATTGAAATGCTTTCCTTGCAAATGAAATCAAAAGTGCAGGACAGTCCAGAGCTAGATTTAGTGCATGTTTCTGGAGATTGCTTCATATACCCAAAAGTGAGGCAAGCCCTAGAAAGGGCTTCTCAAAGAGGAAGTCTTCAAGTGGGATACTGGCCTAATCCAACTGTGCTCTTACTATTTTTGAGCCTTTTGATGGGAAAGATGACTGTTCAAAATGCAAGAGCCTTCCCTGGTCCTGCATTCATTCAGTGGTGAGAAATTATTTTTTTGAAACTATCAGTATATCTCGAGGAGTAGTAAGTGGCTGTATCCATTAAGATGCAGCCACAAAAATTACAAATATGATTATTCAGCTTATCAGGAGAGTTGTTTTCATTACATAGGGAAGTGTTGATGTCACCATTTCACTATTAAGACCCACTCTTGAAAAATGAGTGCAAAGCCCTTCAAGAAAAGTAAATTCAGCTTGGAACAGAATCACAGAATCAATTAGGTTGGAAAAGACCTCTGAGATTACCAAGTCCAACCCAGGCTGGACAAGATAGACACAAGGTCCATTCAAATCATGTTGGGGTGTTAATAGTTCACAGAGGAGTTTGGAGAGAAAAGACATTAATGGTTCTCAAGATGAAGCTGCTCCTTTTATGTAACAGTTTATTATTATGTAATTTGCTTTACCAGGAGGTAAAAGGACTTAGTTACATTATTTCCTAAGTTCATGTATATACACACACATACACAAAGTATGTTTGTGTGTATGTACCTGCCATATGTACATACCTATTTTTTTATCTTTATCTTTTAGAAGTTCTCTGCACAAGAGCCAGGTTTATAAGCTGATATGATGCATTGTACAGCATCGACTTCACCATTCTGCCTTTGACACCCAAACACTCAGGAGTGACTGGAATACAGCTGACAGGAGCCAGAGCAAGCTTAGCAGTACCAAATCTGAGTGCTGGTGACAGTAGTCATTGTAAAGATCACAAGGAGCTGGGCAGCTCTGCTGTCTGCAGTGATACAATGGAGTGATGGAATCATTTAGGATGGAAAAGACCTCTAACATCATCAAGTCCGGATGTTAACACTGTCAGGTCCATGAGTAAACCATATCCCTCCATGCTGCATCCACATATCCAAAACCACTTCCCTGGGTAGCCTGTTCCAAGGCTTGGCAACCTTCTCAATGAAGAAATTGTTCCTAATATCCGATCTAAATTACCCTAGTGCAACTTGAGTCCATTTCTCCTTGTTTGTCCTTGTTAGTTTGGAGAAGAGACCAACCCCCACCTTAACTCAAACCCCTTTCAGGTTGTAGAGAGTGACAAGACTCCCTCCGAGCCTCCTTCTTGCCAGGCTGAGCCCCCCCTCCAGCCTCCCTTGGCTGCTCCTCCCCAGTCTGGGGTTATCAATGGGTTATCACGGTCCCACTTTTGCCCTGTTCCTCTTTCCCAGGAAGGACAGTTTCAGACTGTCAGAAGGGCATCCCCAAAGCTGCAAGTAGAGGCACAGACTTGCACTAATGAGTGCAACTACCTCTTTTTCCCTAAAAGGGAAAAAAAAAAGAAAACTGAAATAAAGAACTGAAATCTTGTCCCAGCGTTGGCAGTGCTCTCACAGCATTAAGCAGGTGAGTTACCACCCTGCCCAGGGTTGTGTGAGCAGTGCTATTTGACAGCTGCTGGTCAGCCTGTGTGGTCGAGCAGCGACGTGATAGGTGCCATACAGCAGCCAGACACTTGAACTGTCACCACTTGTGCAAGCTGGTGGCCTGGAGTATCTGTTTCTGTGGGGCTGCCAATCCAGCATCTGTCACAAGTGTCTAGTTCATAGTGAGAAAACAAAGCAAAGTCCCAATGACACATCTTCCAGCTGCAGTCCCAAATAAATGTCACAGGAGGACAATAGAATGCCTCTTCTGCAATGAATGAGTGGGGATTATTACAAGGCATAAAAAATACACAGAGAGTTGAATTTTAATTCTACCAGAGGCAGCAAACAGACAAGAAATGTGTCTAGTTTTAGGAAACTCTGAAGTTTTGCTCTACAAGGTCCTTGAAGAAAGTTGTAGCAAGGTGAGTGTCATGCCTGTATATGGTAACAGCATTGTAACTTCCATTAGAAAGTGTGATACATGTGATGTAGCAATCTCATTCTTCTGCGCTCCCAGGATGTATTTCCAGGGAGAGGGGGAGTTAAAAAAACCCAAAAAGGTCCATTATGTCATTTTATATGGTGACTTCTTGTCTTGGAAAATGAGAAGATCCTTATTCCCTCTACTTATTTTCATCAGTACAACAGCCCTATGCAGTCCTGAGTCTCCTATTCTTCTGCTGTGTCTTCTGTCTTGTATATCTGGAGGTTTTTAAAACAGCTTATTCTCCCTTGGCCCGTACCAGTTTTTCTCCTCCTTCTCATCTCCACATATGCTATTCATTTTTGTTTAAATTGCATATCCATTTTTATTTCATTCTGTAAACCCATTTACAAAAAAAGATGTTGCCTCAGTCCATATGTCTGATCTTGTCCACCGGTTTGATTTATAGGGAATGCTGATAATCTTTGAAATAGGCTTTAAGATAGTACTTGTCTTTGAAGCACTAGCTAGACACCTGCAGCCTTAAAAACCACACATTTCCCCAGAGAGGTTATAACACTCACAAATACATTATAATTGTCTGTATTTTTGACTCCCTAACTTTGTAAGTCAACTGGTTTTCATATAGTGACTTCTATCACCAATTTCAGGCAGTCTGGACGTGGAAGCCCGGTCTGACCCAACAAGCAGTGAGGCAATACTGGAACAGGAGAATAGAAAGTCCATGATCTGGAAAGAAAAGGAGCTCCAGGCACAGAGGTAAACCAGAGAAGATGAGAAGACTAGAGCTTGAGGTCAGAGGGAACAGAAGGCTGATAAGGACTTGTAGCTGATACAGAAGACATGGGCCAGGCAAACAAATGCCTTTTCCAGGAAATGAGCACAAGTATCCAACAGGAAACTTACCTCATACAAAGGCTTTGTATCAGACAGATCTGACCTGAGCCTCTGAGACGTAAGTGTGATGGCTGAGCTCTAAAGGAAAAGATGAACGCCATTCCAAACCTCATTCCAAAGAAGGAGCAAACAGATGGAGTCTGAAAGTAGGGAAGAAACATAGGGAAATGAATTACTGATCATGTGGAAGGCTGTAGCTGTAGGTTTTTCCTTAAAAAGTATAAACCAACAGCCTCAGAGTGGAGTTGCTGCGAAGTATAGTAGCATTATTGCCCTATGACAGTACATTGTTTTTCTAACAAAGCTTCATGTCCTTGTGTTTTTTCTACAACAGATATTTATAGAAATTGTGGTCACAAAGCTGATAAAAGTACTTCCTGTAAATTACATAAAGGTCTGTCTCCCTTCCAGTATTACAAAGACCTGTTCATAATCTTCCCATTGCTTTCGAGACCTTTGTTTGACAGGATAATTAGGCACGTTACCATATGCTATCCTTGTCCTCAAGGAAAACACTTACCCATAGGCAAAATTAGACAGTTTTCAGAATATAGAACATTCTGAAATAAAGATAATGTACCTGGGTTAATTTTATGTCCAAGTGAGCATATTATGTTTGATTCTAGTGTTCGAGAGGAAAACACAAGATTAAGGAATTGATCTAATCTGCATTGTAGTTGATTGGAAAACATCGTTTATTTTAGTAAGCACAAATATGCATGTTGCCTGGAGTTCAAAGGAAAACAAGATCCAAGCAAAAGGTATAAAAAATGTGGAGAACATGTTGCATAGTAAACAATCCCATGAGATCATGCTGTCATTTCTTTGCCTGCCTTTGATGTTGGAGCTCCCATTTTATTTGTAAGGACTTGATCCTGCTGCCCGTGGATTTAGTGGGAAGACCTTTGCTCTTTGACTTTGATTGTGCAAAAAACTGACTTTAGATTCTTTTTTGAGCAATAAAAGAACTTTTGTATATTTTATTGTGTGATGGAATCCTAAGCTTTCACAATGGAGGAAGGAAACAGAACCAGGGCTGTGTTGCATTGGCTTTCTGCTCCCAGGGATGGGGGAAGCTGCATCCATCCTCATTTTCCACCTGCTATCCTTTTTCTTTTCTTCACCAAAATGCCCAAGGAGACAAGAGCAATGGCGCAAAAAGGGATCAGTGAAAGTAAAAGAGGAAGGAGCAAGCAAAGGGTGGGGGGGTAAGGGCTTTAGTGGGTTGATATAAAATCGTAGAATCTTAGAGCAGTTTAGGTTGGAAGGGACCTTTAAAGTCCAACACCCCACGTGTGATGAGCACTAGATTAGGTGGCTGAAAGCCCCATTCAACCTGGCCTCGAATGTGTAAAGGTTGTGGCAGAGAGGAGATGGCTCTGACACTTCCCACACTATGCACTACATTTGTAGCGTGGTATTTTTGAGGGGGAATGGAATATTACTTCACAAAATTCAAACAATGTCACTCATTGTGACATCAGTCTGCCTGCTTCTCCTCAAAGGTGTGTTATTGCTTCTCATGCAGAACATGAACACAAGATGTGCTGCACTACCTGACTGCTAGAGAAAAGTTTTGATTTTCCTTTCCCAGGAAAGGAAAAAAAAATAATGGTAGCCTGGAAAAAATGGAAGTAACTTACCTTGTCCAGAGCACATCTTCCTCAGCTCTCTCACATTCAGAAAAGAACAACTTCCCTTGAATTTGACTCTGTTTGTGACCCAGACTCCTGCTAGCAGCTGCTTCCAAAGGTGGCCTCCACCAAATGAGCAATCCCTGACGTAAGAGCCTGGGACAACGATTAACCGAGGACAAAATCCTGGTGAGGTCACTCACAAGAGCAGACTGGGACAGATTGGCCCTAGACTGTGCAGATTCTTTTAGATAATGGCTTACAGTGCTAGAGCAAGGATTAGAAAGTGCCAGGGGAAGCCAAAATGTCACAGCCCTGGGCTGCTGTCACCCTTGGCCCACAGGAGACAGAAAACTCCTGGCTGTGGAGCGTGGAGCCCAGGGGGATGTAAAATGTCTTGAACAGGAGGCTGCAGACACCAGGGAATGGAGACCAACAGCAGAGAACACCCAGTGGGAGGGGAGCAGAGGGGCTGTGAGAATTCCACAGCTCCTTATGGCTCTGACAGTGGCTGGCAGCATCGTTTCTAATTTAATTTGGAATAGAGGTGATTTCCCAATACATTGTTTTGCACTTGAAACCTCTCCCTGAATGCTCCTTTTGTTAATTTATTAACAAATTAGGGTGTTTTCTATGGCAGATGAAGAAACTTGCATTCACAACTGCACAACGCTGGTTTAAAAATAGCAACAAGAAATGTAATAGCTCAAATACAGAGTGTCTACTTGGAGAGTAAACACGTCTTCAGTGTTAGCTCAGCTTTTAAAACAAACTTAGTAATTGCTCCAGAGATAAAATATTTGCAAGCTATTATTACAGCACACTTTCATTAAAGGAAAGGAAACACAGTTGTCTCTTTGGAGCAGGCAGACGGGAACAGAGAAAGCTGTGCTCCATAATTAATCTTCAAGAGCTGTCAGGTACCTGTAACTCTGACAGCCCAACATTAAAACCTTATCAGTGGAGCATTCATCCGTGCTGCTGTTTCCCAAGCCACCCAACTTCCCAAACCACTGTGAATTTGTTAATTAATTTCTAGGAAACACCATGCATCTGTCTCTGAAAGCAAATAGCCCAGGGAGATGTAAAATGTCCTGAGCAGAGGATACAAGACTGTAAGTTATTTAAGGGTTTGAATACTGTATGTTCTTCAAAAGCAGTGGAAGAGGAGGGACTGTTGGCCATGTCCTTACACAGAGAGGTGTTTTGTCTTGAAAATGCTTCTTTCACTCTGAAGCCTCTGATACTGAAGCTGATACAATTGACAGCCTGTGGAGTTGCTTCTTCACACCAAGATGGGTTTGGATTGGGAACTGTTTGGAGATAACACTTTGCTTTCTAGAGATTTCTTTAGGGTCTTGCAATACAATGCATCACTGGCTATTGCTGCCTACAGAAACATTCCTCTCTGACAGCGGCATTTCTGATCACGATTTTAGTTCAACTTCTCCTGTCCTTGACATAATTCCGAACAATTTTGCACTAAAAATAACCAGGCAGGAAAAAATAACAAAAACAAAGGACTCAAACAAGACATAAATCTACATTGTTTCCCTCTTAAGGGATAATAATATGGTGACATGGCAACAGGCCACAGCAGTAATTGCCCAATATCTACAGTGCACACATGCGGCAGCACAACAGCACGTCCCCGTTCACAGTGACACAACCTAAAATTATCTACCAGGAGCTCCATACCATAGCAAGCTCAGTTAAAATTGTGAGATTTAAAAGATCACTGGCACTGAGAGGACAACTGAGGTCCACAGCCTGCTTCAGAGCTTCCAGCCTTTTCAGTGGGAACCTGAAGAAGTGGCTACACGTGAATTCTGGGGTTACTTGCCTGGATTAATCCTTCTGGACTTAATTTTTGGCTAAGGGCTACTTAGAATTTAGAATTTGTGCAACCCTTGGCAGGGCTGATTATCTCTGGCTGTGTAACATACATGACAGTGATGTGATCTCCCATACACAACCAGAGGCAATGCCTGTCTTTTGTAGGAACCCTGCTGCCCACATCTCTTACCCGGTAGGAAGTCCTCATCTTACACTTGCAGTTCTTCCTGGAATGCTTTGAATCCCCACCTCACTTTACTCCCATTAACGAAGTCATCCCAGCAGAGACTCCACCTCCTCCTCTGTTAATGTAAGGTCCTTCTGGGCTCATGAACATACATGGCATGCGGTGTTTTTTCTGGCTGGTGGGGTCTTTATTTGGGACTGGAGCACCTTAGGGAACTGGCAGCTGGATTTTTATGTGACTCCATAAAGCCACCATTTGGTAAAGAGCAAAGAAAGGCAGTTCCTGCCCTCATGGTGGGCATCCTGTTGGTAGGCATTGTGAATTCTGCTCCTGAAGTGTCAGTTCCTACCACCTGCCTTGGAAGATGTGTGTTAGGAATGTGCTGTGGAAAGGAAATTAAGATCTTTAGATTTCCAGACTACAATCTTATCCCTATCTCTGCCATCTTCTCCTCTCTTGTGCACAGGTTCAGATGAAAAAAGCTCTTTCACAGGTGTTTGAATGCTCGTAGTGAGCTATTCTTTGGCCAGAATCAATACCACACGGTTACCCTGGCTCTGTACCACTCTTTGTTATTCAGAAACAGCCTCTGTTCAGAGGAAGAAAAATTCATAATGATTGTCTGCAAGGATTTCCAACAACCAGAACTCATGATGCGCAGGGATTATTTGTAGTTGATTGTGAACCATGTCTCATTTGTCCTGCTGCAGAGGAAGCTCAGTGACTCACTGAGGTATAACATAATGATTTTTGCCAGATCAACTTCCCACAAAGGAGAGCATTTAGTGTAAACAAATCACTTATTGTAGAGCAGGACTAGCTCGCAGTGAGAGAGGGGACAGAATTTATTACACCAAAGGCAAGCTGGAACAGTTCAGTCACTTGGGACTTCAAAACATTAGTGAAAGTGTAATTTCTGTAATTTAAATTGAATATTTTATGTCCCTTTGCAGTTTACAGGAAGAAGAGTTATTTTCTTCTTTTCGGGATTCATTGTGTTTATAGGAGTTGTTACAATTCCAGCTGTTCTCTTTTCAAGAATTTTCTACAAATTTCTGAAAATAGGTCAATTTGCTGCATCTTTTCTGAAGTGTTTTTCCCTTATTCTATCTGCAGCCTTAGCAAAGTTATCTAGACTGGAAAGGTTATTTCAGTACCTTACATGCCGTACATGCATTGGTGGAACAAAAGGATTCTTCACAAATCCGTCTTGACTGTTGTTAATTGGATTCTTCTGTTTTGTTATTTTTTCAGAAAATGTAATCAGACTGATTAGTGACGATTCTGGTGTACCTCCCTTCCTTCTTTTCTGAAAATAACTCTCCTCCAGTGCCCTGGAACTCATCTGTCCTCATTGCCTTCTCAAAGAGGATCACTAACATTTCATACTCTTTACAGGAGCCACTTCACCATTTTAAATAAACTTCCTTTTTCTTAAGTGGCTACTGAAGGGAAAAAAAGACCTTAAACCTGTCACACACTATTATTTCTCCCTTCTCACCATAAGTTGGAATAAATCATATTTCATATCTTTGGAGAATGTCCTCATGTTGCTTTTCATTCCATTCCCTTGTATTTCCATTTCTGCTCTTCATTTTTGTCCCTATGATTATATCATTCATAGGAATTGATTATGCCCAAATCAGGACTTCTGTTGCACCTCAGCTTTTGTCTGACAGATACAGTAAACAAATACCTTTTAAGCAAAATACCTTTTGCAATAATACCTCTTCTATATTCCTTTTTATTAATAAACATGCAAGAGAGGAATAGTTTGACCTTAGAGAGCACATTTTATTCTATTTGAATACCTGAAACTAACAGCATGATTAAACAGCTGCCCTAGATAAGGTTGGATAAACCCAAACTCAAATGTTTTCTGAACATTTTCTGAATGTTTTCCACACTAATCAGGAAACAGTATTTTGACAGTTCTGAAGTGTTTCTGTGATATTGTTTTTCTCTGTTATTTTTCATTTCTAGTGTTTAATATGTTTTTATTTAAACAGAATTGAAAGTTTCTACAGTAATTTTTGTAGCGTTTCTCTAAGCATGATTAAAAGCACGAAGTGAGCTTGTTTTAAAAAGAGCAAAAGTGTAAAAGGCCTGATGCTTGGCTGCCTTTGCCAAAGCTGAGAGCAAAGCTTGAGCCACCTGGTATTTACCCATGACCAGCACACTTCCCATCCTTAAAATCCTCTTCAGTCATTAACTGGTTTCTCACAGTTCAACAATGCAGGTAAAGTTCCTTCTTCCTGCCTGGCAGGAAGAGACAAAGCGATCCGGTGAGTTGAAGAGCCACAGAGGGATTCACCACCAGTGCCCCCATTCAGAACATGATTTAATTAGTCTTTACATGACGGTAAAAATGGCTGCATCTTCCCTTTCACTCCATGAGTCATCCATCTCTCTCACATTTTCTCATCTATATTACACATCTTTCTCCTGCTGCTTTTCACAAAAGAAATTCTATTTCTCTTTCTCCATCTGTTTGATCTCTTCCCGTGAAAGCTCTGGCTCAGGAGAAGGAATCCTGTGTCTTGCTCTTGAATAATCCCTTCATTTCTTGGCAGACAGTCAGGTAGAAAGCAAAGCAGAGAGGTTTGGCACAAGGCAGAGTCTGAGTGTTTGGTTGTTTGGGAATTTTTTTTATTGTTTCTAGGGGATTTTTTCCACATGTCTTCTTGGGAATGTTTCACTTAGGCTGCCCTTTAGTCCAGGGAGAGAATAAGAACCCATTATATGAAAGGTTGAGATTTGATGTTACAGCTATTCACAGGAAAGTGGGACTTTCCTTTTATTGTTCACAACAAACATTTTCCTTCATGAGAAGCATAATAGAAAGGCAGGTCTGAAGTTAGAGGAAAAATGTTTTGCC
Organism: Pitta sordida; assembly: GCA_013390025.1. Classification (NCBI taxonomy): domain Eukaryota; kingdom Metazoa; phylum Chordata; class Aves; order Passeriformes; family Pittidae; genus Pitta; species Pitta sordida. The sequence goes on from WEKX01005004.1 coordinate 46,555, forward strand.
CAGCTTTAATCAGATATGAATTGCCTGTGAAGTTTTACAAGAAGTTCATTGTTTGAGCAGAACACCAGCTGATACTTCCTTTTCTTTTTGGATGCATCATTACAAAACTAACGGCAATAAAGATGGGAAAAGAGAAAGTGTAAGTAATCTAATGTCGCGTAAAAAAACTCCAAACAAACCCCAAAACAAAACAACAAANAATACGTGTAGACATGATGCTTAGGGACATGGGTTAATGCTGGGCTTGCTGGGGTTAACAGTTGGACTAGATCTCAAAGGTCCTTTCCAACCTAAATTATTCTGTGTCTGATTTGCTCTATTATTTTTCTGATCCTAGTTCTTTACCAGATCCATACACCCCTTAGCCNCTGTTAAAAAATAACTAGCGATAGACAACTTGCAGCGCTGGGTCTCTGCAAAAGGTCTGTCTCTGCTCTGGGTGAGCTGCTCTGTTCCTGGGTCTGTAGCACCTCTGTGTGGGCTGAACCAACAAAGGTGATTCCTCCTCTTTGGTTGCAGGATCCATTGCTAACCAGCAGTCATTTCCCACTTGCTTGGCAACTCTGGCATGAAAATTCTTAGAGGTGACCATGCTAACTCTTTCATCGCCAGTTTTCCATCATCCAATGGAAATAAATCCCTCTGCTTTTCAGAATCAAACATGACCCAGAACATGTGAATTTTATCACTTTCCAAGTCTGGAGTGTTATTTATCACAGACAAAGCTTAGCTCAAGAATCCTTATCCATTCCCACCATGCAGCCCCTCCTCAAATTCATCACAGAGAAAAACAGCTATTTCCTCATGCTGACAAAGTCAGCCTTGGCTGCCACCAAGAATCTCCTGAGACAGGAAAGTTATGCAGAAGGAGCAGGAGAAGCTTGGGCTCCCCATGCCCCAACTCCATTTTCTAACTTCCTCTTCCCCAGTGCAGTGTCACATGAGAGTGGCTGAGCTTTGTTTTCTGACTCCTGCCACTTGCCACATCAAGGTCACAAAGCCAATGTCTTCAGTCCAGTCTCAGAGCAGAGGGTTGGGATGCTCAGTCATGTGGCTGTTTTTACTGTGTTACGGATAGCTGATGGCATTAGCAACCGTGTTTGTGGGGTAAACGGACTATTCAGTCCCGCCAGAATTGATCTTGTATGTACATGTACTGAAGTGCACACACACACTCCAGATGTTGTGTGGGACTGTTCCTCCTTTCTGGGAGAAGCCAGATCCCTGCACGATGCTTATCCAGGGTGTGGAACACTTGGATCT
>WEKX01005004.1:47825-79471 GCA_013390025.1 Pitta sordida
TGTGGAACACTTGGATCTTATAGGATTGTTGAACCTCAGCTGACTAATGCCAAGTCCCTTGGCAACAGCTCTGCCCCGAATAGTCTTTAACACCCTTTTTATAAATTATAAATGATTATTTATAAACACCCTTTTTCTAAATGTGTGCTCTCTTTCCCTACATGCCTCATGGCTATACAATACATTCCTGAAGCACAGGGCAGAGTGTTTTCAGCTAATCTTGGGCTTTTTCTTCATAAAAGCTGATAATTACATCAATGTTCTTACACGTTTCACATTAATTCAGGGAAGGCCCTTGAACAAACATGTTTCTTTCAGAGCAAACTGAATCATCAGCAAACAAAAGAAATATCCTGTATGGGAAGGTTGCTAGAGGGGAAGAATAAAGCTGCTCTAATTTAGGCAGATACAGAAAGGTAAAGCTTGGAGGCATGAAAAGCCATGTTACATTTCCAGCTACATTCCTGGAAAGCCACTCTGTACTGGAACAAAGTTCACGGTGAATTATACACTTAATGTGTGATGTGCTGAAAAACACAGAACTAATAAAAGACAAATTGACTCTGTGTGTCCACAGGAAAAGAAAAAATCTAGCCAGTGTTCATATTAAAGCAGTACTTCAGTCCCCTGTGTTCCAGCAGAAGCTGTTGACAGGTGTGTATCCAGTTTAATTTCAGTAACACGGTTGAAATCGTAAGTTTATTTTGTAAGATAAAAGGGAAAAAATAATTTCAAGAAAAAAATTCAAAAACCCCAAACATTTTATCAAACCTTGTCCTATTTTTCTTCAGAAAAATCCAAAGTGAAACTTCACAGGACTCATTCTTCATTTGCAATTTTTAACCAAATATCTCTGTCATATTTTGTAAAAAGTCTGCATGTATAAATATATTTCTAGAAATTCACTTTTACAAGTTCATGTAATTTTGAAATCTTCTTTCTAACATATATGTTCTGGTATAATACAGTCAAGTAAAACTGGAAGACAATGAATCTCAAGAGAGCATTAAAAACATTATTTTAAAAAAATTAAAATACTTTTCCCCTTCAGAATGATTTAATAAACTCATAACAAAGCCTAAATTGTACTAAGAACATAACATGTGAAATTAAACCTTTTTAACTATAATCTAACAAAGTATAATTAACGTTGGCACACACAACCCTTAATTAACCACAGAGTTTTTGCAGAACTTGTTTCTTTCAATGGGAAATGTCTTGTAGGAATATTAAAGTTACTCTAATACAGGAAAGATCCTTTGTTAAGGAAATGCATGAATAATTCACCTTCCAGCAGTATTCTCTAGAGAAATGTGTTTCTCTATGTGTATCCTTTCCTGTTTGTAAACATTGAGAAAGCTCTGCAAGCAAACCTGGAGGCACAGAGTCAGCCTTATGCTAAAATTTCTTTCCATGTGTTCACAACACCATTTAAGAGGGCTCTTGGCTGTTTTAGCACATCCATCAGCCCACAGTTGATTTCCCCCTGAGCTCTTTACACTGCCTGTCCCACTACTTCTATCCAAGCATGTGAAGCCAAGTGCTCTTTTGGTTGGGTGAGCACTGTGACCTGCCCAAAAAACACAAGATACCCTCAGAGACGAGGAGGGACCATCTTCTCTAGCTGCCACCTCACCCCATGGTGCTTCTGCTAAAGCACCAGGTACATCCCTCAGCTGCTGGTTAATGGTTGAACTTGATGATCTTAAAAGTCTTTTCCAACCCAAACCAGTCTATGACACATATGATGTAACTGTGTGGGGCACTGTATATTATTAAAGCCCACCTGCCTCGAGGCAAACCTGATGCACTCCCCCATGCAGAGCTGTCGAATTTGGTGAAGGTCCACACGCACTGCTGTGTAGGCTAAAGCCAGATTGTTTGTGGGGGGTTGTGAGTCGGATCCAAGAGGTATCTGATGTTGTTGATGGTTGTCTTGAAGTGCTGCAGCTTCATCAAGGGAAACTGAGTGAAGCTCACCAGGAGAATTGAGGGCTTCCTTTAGATTTAAGATGAAATCTTAGAGAGGGCTGGCTGCAAACAAGTACGTGGGAGGTTGTTTGAAGAGATGTCCTCTGCCTCCTACACTGACTAACACTTGTCTCTTGCAATCTTGGTGTTTTTCAATGCATTCTGGCAGAGGGACAAGGAAGAGACAGGAGGCTGCAAGCTGATCAGCTGCAAATGCCATAGCAACCTATGGTGACCCAGTCTGCAATGCTCTCTGATCTTCTGGGAATGCAGGGAGGTCTCAGCAGGGCTGAAGGGAAGCAGGTGGCCCTCCTGAGCGTTTGTCACCTCATTTCCTTGGCATACAGCAGTTCTGGTTGAAAGAGGTCAAGTGAAAACTGAAAACAAATCTGTATTCTCTGTTCAGACCAGGCTGAAGCAAAGTAGACAGGACAACTGGTCCAGCTCAGACTGATGCCCAGGCTGCCCAGGGAGCAGTTCTTTACCAGATCCATACACCCCTTAGCCACACAGGACCTCTCAGGAGCGGATGATGTGATGTGTCCCTTCTGACCTGCAGTATCGTGTCCCTTTGGGTGTCTCCCATTGGCAGCAGGCTGAGAACAGCACAGTCCCAGTGAGCCTGTTGTAAGATGGTACTGAAGGGTGTCTCTGAAGTGTAACTGGTCTTTAATATAACACCGAATAAGACAATAAAACCTAAGAGGGAACGTGGTGCAAGGGAGAGAAGTGTCACATCAGTCAGGCAAATGAAGCACTCCACAGCTGCCTTAACCAAAATGCTCCAGAAATGCTGTGTTTCAGCCTAGTCTTTCTATGGAACCACAACCTGCCCCCCTCTAAAAATAGACAAATAAAAAGTTGTAAGTAAGTAGCCAGCATTTGAGGGACATTCACCACATTTTGGTCTTGAAATGCAATGATGACACGCACAATGAATGCACTTCCATTGGATGGACAGAGTTAAGGCTCTTTTTTGGAGTATGTAACATGCTGTTTCAAACATGATTGGGGGTTTTTTGAGAGAGTGAACCTGCTAATTATTATAGTACAGTATATAGCACCTGTCCATTACTATCAGGATCCCCATATTTGCTCTGTATAGACACAGAACTGTGTCTATACATGTCAGCCCCTGCCCGTGGAAGTGTAGATATACCAGCATGAAAGCCAGGCTCAGGGGAAAGAGGTCTCATATCTGCTCTGTGCCACAAGGAGAGACTTTGTGTCTGGAATGTCATGATTCAGTTTCACTTTTTCTGGATATTCTAATAAGCAAGCAGTGCTCTTCCACCCTGCACCACTCTGGGCAAGCCAAAAATACCACAAAGATTTGACTCCCTCCACCACATTCCTGTCAAAAGCTTTCTTCTTCCCCTTCTGTCTTTCCTTGGGGAGTGGCTGTCATGACCATTAATTTTTTTGAGCTTGATTACTGTTATTTTCACCTTTAGCTCTGATTTCATTTCACCTCTGCCAAAGCATCACAAGCTGAATTCCCATGAGTCCTCCAAAATGTGAAAGAAAAAAGCAGCAGATTGGTATCAGAAGCAGCTGGAACCAACAGTGTGGGCCAGGGCAGGAGCAGAGAAGAGATGGGTCATCCATAGGTAGTCATCTGGGATGTCGTGAGTGCCAACTACAGCAGTCACAAGAGTGACAGTCACCCTAAGGTTCAAGGCCAGGTTGGATGGGACTTTGACAATCTGACCTAGTGAAAAATTTCATGGCTGTGGGATTGGAACAAAGTGATCTTTAAAGGTTCCTTCCAACCCATACCATTCTATGATTCTGATCCTCTCAAACTCCATCCTGCTAATGTGCTGCTGAAGGCATCCACATTTTGCCACAAAAGCAGCTCTTTCTCTCCTGCTGAAAGGGCCACTTTCCATGAAGCCTCCACTCTGCAAACCCAAGAGCCGCAGCGTCTGTTTATACCTTTAAAGAAAAGGTGCATTTCTACCCCAAAGGCACGGAGTTCTTTCGAAACAGGAATCATGCTCATTCTGAAGCCTGTTGTTTGCACACAAATAAAGAAGTGGGTATTGCCGTGGAATAAACACAGAGCCTGCTTTGCAGGCTCAGGTCAGGCAGAAAAGGTTTGTTTCCGCAGCTCTTGCAGAGAAAGCGGAGTGGCAGCGATCTGTGTGATCTGATGTGAAGTAAAAGTGCCGGCGCTTGTATATGTTTACAGATAAAAAACTGCCCCAGAAAGGGCATGGAAGGAAATTTTTTTTAGGGCAGATGTACCCCTGCCTTGCTGGTAACTCAGGGTCTTCAGCCCTGTGGCCTCAGCACATCTCTGTTCAGCTTGTCCCTCTCACTCCTGGTACTGCTGTGTCCTTAATCAGCCCTCAGGCTCGCATCCACATTATGTACTGTTTCACGATGCCATGATTCCAAGCAGAGCTGCTGTATGAGGAGGGAAGGGTCTGTCTCCCAGTTTCCAAGGATACTTCCAAATATGCTTCATTTCTTCTTTGCCTCGCATGACAGACCCATAGCTGAAGATACGACATTATTGGAACATTTCTCATAGAAAAGAGCAGGTATGAGGCCAGCAGAGTAAAAAACAATTCCTGTGCTGAGTTCTTTGCAGGAGCCAGACCATACCGACCATACTGGCCATGGAATATATTGCAAGAAACCTCTCAATTGTATGGACAAAGTTGGAAAAAACCCTATGTGAGAGAAAAAAACAGTGGCTCCTTGTCCTGCATCCGCGCTGTCAGCAGATGGCTCTGCAAGCCACGGTGCCGCCCGGTTAACCATTGCTCTGTGGAGCCGCCTGGGGCTCACACGGGCTCTCTGCCTGGGGAAAAGTGAGGTGCCCCAAAACCTCCAGCAAACCACGGATTTTGTCTAACTATTGTTCTTCTCGGTGTCTGTCCCAGCTCGACCTTGTTCTTTTTTATCAGATACCCGTCCCACCCTGTTTGCCCTGGAGGTGCAGCCCCGATGGGCACACAGGCGTTTGATCATTCCCCATCTCAGCTGCCCTCCCGTGTCTGTAGCTGGTGGCATTTGCTGGGTGAGAACATCAGAACGGCAGTGCCCGCAACTCCAGCCCTGCCCTGCTGCCTGCAGCATCCCAGACACCTCACCTGCGCTTACACGTGCTGCACCACATCCCTGCCAGCACGGAGGCACAGCAGATCGCTGTGGTGCACCCTCAGGCACTGAACGGGTTAAGACAGCAGCTGCCATCTACCACTGCAGAGCGTTGTATCCTCTCTTTCCCATGCCTGATGCTGGAAGCGTCTAGAGGTTCAATCTGCTTGACTTTTTCCTATCTGGCAACTCAATTTTGCTGGAGTTTGTCTCCTGTGACCGTGCACAGTCAAAAATTGCATTTTGTAGATGACACATTTAGGCTGGGGATGGAAGCCAAAAGCACTCTCATGGAACAGCACCAGGCTTGGAACAGTCAGGGAAAAGGTGCATCATTTCCAGCTAAAGTGCTTTGCAGCAGATTGCTATGGAGATACCAGGAAGATTTGTCATGGGTGGGAAATGCCTGGGGAGTCATGTAAACATATCTTTACCTACACAGTAGCAACCAGGCTGGGCAAAAGGGAATGCAGCTTTGTCAGTTATCTAAAAAGATGTTTGGTTTTTTTTCTCTAAAATTAGAATGACAGAATTATTTAGGCTGGAAAACACCCTTAAGATCATCAAGTCCAACCATTAAACCAGCACTGCTGAGTCCACCACTAAACCATGTCCACCAGTGCCACATCTACATGTCTTTTAAATACCTCCAGGGATGGTGGTCCCATCCAGCCCCATAGATTTTTGTGTGTCTAAGTGGTGTAGCAGGCCACTGAACGTTCCCCCTTGGATTATGGGAGCTTCATTTTGCTCCTCATTTTTGTCTTCCAGCTCAGGGGACTGGCTATCTGGAGAAGAGTTGATCTTACACTTAAAGACTGAGGCACAGAAGGCATCAGGTACCTCAGCCTTTGTCGTTATGTGTCTCTCTACATCCAACAAAGGATGAAGATTCTCTTTAGCCCTCCTTCTGTTGTGAATGCATTTGTAGAAATATTTTGTATTGTCTATTATGGCAGTAGCCAGATTAATGTCTAGTTGAGCTTTGGTGCTTCTGACTTTCTCCCTGCAAAACCTCGAAACATCCTCCTGAGTTATCTGCCCCTTCTTCCAAAGCTAGTAAACTCTTTTTTTCCGGAGTCCCAGTCAAAAATATCTCTTTGGCCATGCTGTTTTTCTTCTCCACCAGCTTGTCCTTCATCACATGGGGACAGCATGTTCCTGCACTTTTAGGATTTCCTTCCTGAAGAACAAGCAGCCTTCTTGGACTCCTTTGCCCTTCAGGAGTCTGGTACACGCCTGTATCAGCGTTTTGTGTCCTCTGCCTTACCACACAGGGTATGATAAAAACATTTTCTGAAGTTGCTCAGGTAGGGGATGGCACCATTTCCACACTGAAGAGGCACAAAAAAATTTTCTCAGGGAGTTAAAACTGACTTGAAAGAGTTTGCCTGTGAATGGGGAGTGTGGCCGTGTCATCAGACCTGGACCCTCCTTTTCCCACACTGAGCCCCTTCAGGGCCCTTCCAACCCCAAGGGACACACATTGTTCTGCCTGTGAGAACCATTTTTCAGCTGCAAGCTCACCTTAAATTGTTAATACAACCCTTCTGTCAATATTCTGTTATTTCTTTTAAAACTTTGTTGCCTTTCCTCCCACTACCTCCACTTTTCTATTTATTTCCTCTATGTCTGAGTGTTTTCATTTAGGAAGATAAAAGCCATGGAGGAGTGAAGTGAGAAACTTTCCCAATTGAATATCCACAAAGGAAAATCCTTGACCCTGAGCTGCCAGAGGAGATACTTGCATGGTGGCAGTGTGCCTGGCACCAGACAGGGACAAAAAGGCCCCATCTGTATGAATGCAATGTACAGACACTGGTGCCCAGTTGTCTGCATGATCATCTTGGTGTCCTAGGCACAAGTTTGGCCCCAAGCAATTCCTGGGGTGGATTCAGGACTTAACCCAACACGGGGACCATCCCCAGCAGCAAACTGGATGCACACACCCCTTTAAAAAGTTAAAGTGTAATACATAGTATGGATGCAGCCTCATCATACCAGGCAACCTCAAGGTCAGGGAAAAGGCAAAGAAGATTTTTATAAAGCAAAACTGAAAGTGATGATGTTACAAAATGAAAATAAAAATGTTCTCTCTCAGCAATGCTGAGTTTTGGCTCCCTTGACAAATTCCAGACAAATCAAGGCAAGAGCGTGCTCATTTGGACAGACAGTGGCTGAAAGCCATTCCTTCAGGGAAGCTGGCACAGCCTGCCCAGCATACAGAACAAACCACGCTTTGCATATTCCCACCTGCTCAACACAGCCCAGCATTCAGCAGGGTCAGCTTCTCCAGGGGATGTCTCATGGGCACTGCAGAGCACCATTTGGACAGGAAATGAAAAGAGCTCCAGCTCACATGCATTATAAAAATAGCCACATCCATCTACAGAGTTCTTGCCCTGCTTTTCAATTCAGTCCCATGTCTTCACTGGAGCTACAGCTCCCAAAGCAGATCTGACTGTGCAGAGCTTGTGCCTACACTTGGATATGTGGGACTGTAGTTTGGGTGTCTTAGTGCAAACCTACCTTCATGGGCCAGTTTGGTGAAACTGTGAAGTTGTGAACTAGAGCAAGAAAGGCACCAGGTTCCTTCCCTTCTGTCCCACTTACTCTGCTTTGTCAGGAGGCACAGCCACAGCAGGGTGGCACAGGAGCAGTGTCAGGCACCACAGCTGGACAGGGCAGTGCTGGCATGTCTCAAGAGCCCAGGATATGCCCTGGGAAGTCCAACCCCTCACCTCAGTCGTCATTCAGGCAAGTCACCTATGGCAGCCATCACCTGGAGACTTCAGTGGCTGTTCACATTTTTGATTTTTACTACAAAATTTGCAATAGGCCCCAATATCTCTGGACAAAGCCATAGCCCCAGAAGGGCCACTCAAGCCACGAGCAACCTGCTGCTGCTGGGGCTGCCCAGGGCTGTCTCACCTCATGGTCCTCAGCCTTTGCATGCCTCACTTCTTCACCCTCGAGTGCAGGGAAGGACACATCCTTGTGCCATTCAATCAGGTTGTGTAAGAGGAATGTTGTGGCTCAGGAGCCCCATAACTGAAACGAGGACAGCCCTGCACAGCACAAGAGCAGTTCTTTAGTGAACAGCAGTCTTAGGAAAGAACAGCAGCTCCTCTCTCCCCTTCTATCTCCATATTCCTCCAGTCAATCTTTCTCTGGTCCTTGTCTCCTTCCTGCTAACCACTGCTCTGCCTTTACCTTGGCAGGCTCCAAACTGAGGCTGGGGCAAAACCTGTGCTGGGACCCTTCTCTCCAGACCCAACCTTGTTAGTCAAAAATTAAAGGGAATGGGAGCTGGCCTCTTTACTGGGTTTTATCATTAGTCATCCAGCTTGGGCAGGATGGGACAGGGTGGATGTTGCACAAGGAGGATGCTTGATACCATGTAAAGGGCCAGCCTGGAGGGGACTATAATCTTTGGAGGATCTATTGCCTAAGGATGCCTTCGTGATTCAACAAGGAGTCTTGCTCTCTGTACTGGGGCTTGGGAGGGCATACTAAGCCGTCCCAAAAGCACCCTGGGTTGGGCTGACATGTAAATGGCAAAGCTTCTCAGGCATTTATGAGTGAAAGGTGTGTTTGATGACTAGGCTTTAACGTGTTAATGCCTGCTGTGCCCTGCTGTGCAGTGCGTTCAGCTGTTTTAGAATTAGCCCCCCCAAGGCCTGTTTCAAATCAGTCCTAAAGGATAATAGCCTATGTCTAAAAATATTAACATGTCAATTCGATTCAGGACCCTCACTGAGTTATCACTCAAGGGCTGAAATCTGTAATCAAAAGCTCAGCTGAGCCTCCATTTTCCTTAAAACATCTCCCTCCTTAAGCATCATCTTCACATTAGCCTGCTGGTACATGGCAGCGGGGAATGCAGCAGCTCCTTCATTGCTCAGTACCAGCAGTACCAGCGTAACTGTGCATGGCTGTGATTTTAAGTTCTGATGTGGAGCAGCTGATATGGAGTTCCTTTTCTCAGCAGTAAAACTCCTGTATGTGTTTAACATTTACTCTCAACAAGAGACCCCATCCCCAAATTTTACCATTAATCATCCAGCTAGGGCAGGATGGAACAGGGTGGATGTTGCACAAGGGCCAGCCGGAGAGAGACTAAAATCTTTGGAGGATTTAACCTATTACTATTTAACCAGCCACATTTACCACTGGCAGCAGCCCCCAGCCTCAAATTAGCATTGGGATGCCCTGGTCTTGTGCACAAGGAGGGCCTGTACGATGGGGGAGCAGAGGCAGGGGAAATGGATTTTGCTCACAGCAGCTCCTGGATGTCTCAGATACCCTCAGCACCAAGGAAGGGATGTAGGAGGATATTATAGTGGTGCAGAGTGAAAGTAAGTGTAAGAATGAAAGGGAAAGACGACCTGGGAAAGAAATGTTTGTTCATCCATAAAAGTCTTATTCCCAGCCTTGTCTGCACCTACATGCTCTGCTGACATCATGATAACTTCAGGTGGGCCCGGCTAAATGCCCCCAGGGGGTATGAAATTTGTTACTCGCTTTCCTACCAGCCCTCCTTCCCCTCTCAGTGACCTCCATCAGTGACCTTCTTCAAAATCTCACGTCAAATTCAGAATCTCTTTATAATAAAATAACAAACCCAGCAATTGGTAACAAGTCTCCCCATACCTATGATATTGAATCAGCATCTGCCATGGTCTGTCCTGGCAGCTCCCCTTCCCCTGAGCAGCCCTGAAATCTCTGGGAATCCTGTTATTTTTATCCAAAAGCTGCCAGGTATTTTTCAAGCCAGATTTGGCCTAAAAATTTTCAGTGTTTCCAAAACAAAACTGCAGGATTTTTGTTCCATTAATGTTGTTTGAGGTTTCCTTCTAACTTCACATGAAAATAACTCTGCAAATCCAAGCATAATATATCAAGGAAATGGGGCTTTCCCGTCAGCTCTGGCATCATCATCCCTCTTGCCTCCCCTCTGTTGTGCCTCCAGTTGCTGAGACATGGAGGCACCACTGTGCTGGTTTTAGGGAACACTGTGCAGTTTTTCAGAAACAAGGCTGTAGGAGAGGACAAGAAGAACTTGCACAAAACCCGAAACTTCCCTTATGATTCTATTGCACAGCTCCAACCAACTTCCCTCCCTTCTTCTGCTAAAGATGGGCTCTGCTTGAGGTCTTCCCATGGAGGGGCTGCTGCAGGGGAGTAGCCCAAGTGTCAGAGCATCAGCTCACAGGGTGTAGAACAATCCAGCCCTACCAGAAGGAATGACCCAGTTAGCCTGAAATGGTGCAAATAGCTCCAGGCAAAATTAAATACTTGCTTTCCTTAACTGGAAACTGGAGACAGAGCTGCTAATTCCAGTACTGTTCAACTCTGCTGCTACTTTGCGGGAATAATAAATGTAATTGCTATTAAAAGCTGGGAATTGCAGAAAGTCTGGTGGGATAATCAGTAAGTGCAGTGACAGAGCAGTTGTATGTAGCCTGTGTCTCTTCCAGCAGTGTAGGATGAATATTGCTCCATACAGTGGAATATACAGGAGAACAAGAAACACAGGCAGTGCCTATAGAATTGGGACTCACTGTGTCTAGAAAAGGATTTGAGGGATTTAGGGGGATCATCTGTACCAGCTCACAGTGTGATGTTGCAGCAAAAAGGACTGAGACTGAAGAACAGATGGGAAATCTGCACTTTAGTCAAACACAGGCTGTTGGACTCAACAGGAGGAGCTGGTTACATCTTAGAATTCTGTGTCAAACAAGAAATCAAACTAGATGTTCCAAAAGAGTGGTTTTTATTTGCCAAGGGTCACACATGGTATTTATCATAAAGAAGAAACTTGAAGACGTCTTTGAAGCCCTGTGGCCAACATCCATCTTTTGAATCCTTCTCTCTTTAATGAGAGATATCAAACACTTTTCATTCCCTTTCCCTTCTTTCCCCTCCCCTTAGAAAAGGAGTGGGCTGGTGCTGGGAAAGCTGTGGTTGTGTAAGGCTGCACCCAGAGCTGCTAATGGGAAAGCTGCTATTGTGCATTACTTCTGATTATAACACAACCTTGTCCTGCTGCACTTTGTGCTCAATTCTGCCTGGATCCTGCAGTACCAGCCCTCTGCAGATCCCACTGCTGTGGGCACCCACTGTAGTGTGAAATATAGGTCTTGCTCCAAATGTTCTCCTGGTCCCTGCTATAACTGCCCTGGTTCTCATAGATTTTTCTCTGCCTCACTGCCTTGCAGTAACAGTGGGTCACCAGTTAAAGGGACTCAAAGCCAGGATTCAGTTTGGAAAAACATCCCAAAGGGGGAAGGTTCTTGTCATCCTGGCAGCACTTGTTAACTCAATGTCAGAGCCACTACTCTGGAGACGTGGGAAGTGACATGCGGCTCATCTGGGAAGCTTGGCAGTACTTTCATTGCACAAGCAGTTCAGCTGTGCTCCTCAGGGAGAGAGTAGGAAGTGTCCTCGTTTCCCCGGGACCATGAGGCACAGTGTCCTTTTAGCATGTGTCCGTGAGAGCTGCACCTTCACCTGGGTTCTGGGACCAAAGGACATTTCCTTCTCTCTCCCAGAACCACATCACAAGGGAGATGTAGTAGTAATACACAAGAGATTAAAGATGTTTTTTGATAGAGGGCTGGGAAGAGAAGGGTTATAAGGTCCTTTCCCATCCAAGCCTTTGGGAAATCTACTGGAATTTCAGAAAGAGCCCCTGTGTTCCTGGTGCCTGAGAACTGAGCTGCCTAGGACGGACAGGAGGAGCTTTGTGGAGGGGACAAGAATGCTGTCGGGTTCCTTGCAGTGTGACACAGAGCCTGGAGAGCGGCAGGGAAACTACATGAATCAGCAGGTTTACCTCCTCAGTCCCGGCTGCATTCAGGCTCTCTGCTGTAGGAAATATCCTCCTTTCCATGCTTTTGCACATGACAAAGCCCAAGCTAATGTCACCGCATGCAACAAAAGTGTTCCTGTGGTGAGGTCTCCACGCTGACCTGCTCTGGTAGCCAAGGAAAATTCAGCTTCTTGGTTTGGATCAAGGATGATATTCAGTCCCAGAAGAAGTAGAAGGAGGAATGAGGCAGGCATCCCAGGGCTGCTCCTTGTAAGAGACCTGCTGAATGCTCAGTAGTTTTGTCACAGACTCTGTATATGAAGATCCACTTGATGAACCTGATAGGCAGAGGTTTTTATTCTCATTTCAGGGTGTCAGGTGTTGTGTGACTGTTGTTCCTCAGCGGAGCTTTAGTGGTATAAAACTGGGCAGTGGTGGGGAGGGAAGCATGACATGTTTGCTGGACCATCCATTTCTCAGGAGAAGGGAGGTGTCTTCAGCCCAACAAGTCTGAGGACTGGGTTGAGAGGATGATGGAAGGACAGTGGTACTGGCACATCTCCTGCTTGCTATTTCCCATGAGAGTGCTGAGAGATTCCCACTGCTCTATGTGCCAGGACAAGGTAGGACAAGCCAGGTGGGCCACTGATCCCTGAAGGGCACAGTACCAGGACCAGAGCTGCAGCCATGCCCTCTGCCTGGGCACTAACAGAGCTGTGTCTCTGCCTGGGCCAGCTCCCACTCCCTAAGCATTTTGTCCTCCAATATTGTCTTTCTCTCCCTCTCTATCACACACATTTTTTACATTACTAATGCTCATTCATTTTTAACGCTGAATACGCTTTTCCTGCTCAAAGCCTTTGCTAAACATCAGCTAATGAAGCTTCCGTGCTCCCCTTGGAGACTGGCATCAGGCATGATTATCCCCGTGGCAGGGATTTGCCCAAGAGCATGAAACATGTCAGGTCTGAAGTTGGTCTTGAGCCTGGAGAGCCCCAGGGTTGTGCTCACACCGAAAGAGTACTGCTGGAGCATCCCACCCCTTACCCCAGGAAGGGCACATGAGTGGTGGGTAAGAGGAAGTGGCGACACGCAGCCAGGGTTAGGGAACAAAGGGCTGATGTCCTGTAGGGGCTAAGCTGCACACCCAAACTGCCCCTATGTAAAATAAAGGGGGGGAGGAGGAGAAAGGTCCTGCCTCTCCATAACCAGCTTGTCAGCTACAACTGCAGAGATGATTTGTTTCCAGTAGAGAACATCAATCTCCCAAATTAAAGGTCTAAACAGCAGTTCCTTGTTGAAGAATGGGTGTTATTATCTCCCAAGCTCTTGAAGGGCAAAATAATTCACCAGCCTGTTCTTGTTGTCTTGGTGTGCCTGGCCCAGGGAGCTTCCCAGAATCAGGAGATGTTTGCTTTCTAGCACTGTGTCCATCATCATCATCGTCATTATTAAGTATTGTTGTCTCCTCCATGCCTGCCTGCACTTTCCTAGAAAGAGCAAGTCATTAAAGCATTGGAGGAAGAGCACACAGCGCAGTCACAGCTGGAGGAAGTGGGAGAGCACTTCCATGCATAAATGTTTTCTACATTCCAGGAATCACCTTTGCTTCCAAGTGGCAGCTGGAGCACATAAGACAAAATAGAAAGGCAGGAGCCGCTTTGATCTGCCACATGGAGCCAGTGCATCTCAGCACTGCAACCCAAAGCTTCCAGAGATGGCTTGGCACAGAGGGATGCCTGTGCCTGCAGGCTGCCTTACACATTCCCAGTCAGCCCCGTTGAAGCACACCTCACTCTTTATGTCAAGCTGTTTCTTAATGTGTTTTCTTTCTTAGGTGGCATTTCGGGAAATGCGCAAATGTCACCGGGGTGTTAAATGAAAGATGAAATACAGGGAAAGGCCTATAAAAATGAAATGTGTGCATGCCTCGCCCTCTCTCTTTTCTACTCACATTTTTCTTTCTTTGCAACTAGAGTGGAGGAGGAAAACCAGCAAGGCAGGAACTGGGTAGACAGCAGGTGAGAAACAGGGAATGTCATGTCATTTGCCTAAGCCCAGAAGCTCATGAGTCAGAGGGGGAAAATGGTTGTTTCAGTGCCAGCATCATCCTGCTATAAGGTATATGTAGTGAGAGCAGCAAACCCAAAGTGTCCTGTCCCCTCCAGGGCAGGGTATGCAGGGACTGGCCATTCCTGCAGTTCCTTGTCCTCCCCGCACTTCCTGCTCTCCCCAGTAGTCCCAAGGGACCACATTTACCAGTCCCATGTATAGTGAGGAAGGTGTCCCTGCCTATGGCAGGTTGATTGGAACTAGATGATCTTTAAGGCCCCTTTGGACCCAAACCATTCCACGGTTCTCTAAACACATCTTACCCACAGGACTTTCCTACATGGGGACTGCAGTACCAGGAGAGGCTGAAATGGTTAAAGGCAGCCCCACAACCTTAGCTGGCTGTTATTTGAAAACCAATCCCACAAACAAAAGGGTGCAGAATAAATTTAGTGTTTAGGTGATGCATAATAATATGGAGCTGTGTGTGTGCCTAGGGAAGTTAGAGGGGGGGGTCTGTAGCTTTGATTTCCTAGACCATATGTTAGCCCAGATTTGCCAGGGAAATCCAGCAGTCTGCAGTGATGGACACACTCAGAGGACAACATGCATTCCCTGAGACCTCATCTGACCCCACAGGATTATGCCTGATAATCCTAGAGTGATAATGGGAGTGATTTTTGCTTCATCACCTTCTTTACTTCAGCCTTGCTGGGAGGGGAGTGGTTATGTCGCATCCTGACCTCACCAAAGCGGGAATGCTTCTCTTCTCAGTCACAGCCATGGAAACAGTTTTCTAGGGATTTTCTGTTTATTTTATTTTCATCTCTTCAGCCTGAGGTTGCTCTGCCTGCAACGAGTCACTGAGTGCACATATAAGACACAATACTTGGCTAAATGGACAGAGGAGGACAAAGAAACATTAAGATGTGCCAGAAATCAATATATATTTTTACACCAGATTTCAGTTCTGGTGATTCCAGCATGTTCATCAAGCCAAAGCTGATTTTTTTTCCACTTTTCGCCTGAGCATTTATAAAATCAATATGCACAGCCTATTAGTGAGTATATGTGGACATATTCCTGTGTCCCCACAATGTACCACCTTCCTGAAATTATCCCTCTGTAAATCCAGAACAGATGTCGACATTATACTTCTAATAAATTCATCAACCATCCAGCTTTGTGTGCAGACATGCTGTAGTTTTTTTAAAAAATGAGACAGAATACAAACAGAGGAAAGAATAAGTTATCAACAACACCCTCCAAAATAGGAGAGGGTGTGTGAAAAACCAGAAGGCGAAGTGAAGATGGGAATCTGGTGCCTTGGAAAGTCTGCAAGCAGTTTTATGTGTCAGTCACATTTTACTGTCTTGTCCACAGTGTCATGAATCTCTCCCTATATCTGCATGTAAAAATGCGACAGCCAACTTATTAGCTATTAATTACATGCTGGATTCAAGCAAGAATTACCAGAATGTGCCACAGCATCCATAAATACGAGATTCAAGAGGGGCAGAATGGCCGTTTGTTTCCATCTGCAGAATTATATGCATGACCCAGTTTTTTGTAATACTGCAGTGGCAGGAGAGACATAGCATTGTTTGTTCCACTCTAAATGGGGAGGGGGAAGGGCTTTATTTTGCAATGTACAGTAAATAAACTCTTGCA
Organism: Pitta sordida; assembly: GCA_013390025.1. Lineage (NCBI taxonomy): Eukaryota > Metazoa > Chordata > Aves > Passeriformes > Pittidae > Pitta > Pitta sordida. The sequence goes on from WEKX01005004.1 coordinate 63,445, forward strand.
TTACAGAATAAGACCAGAGAAAGGATGCTTGAATCTGTTGCTCCAGCCAGTAACATTGGCAGAGACATCTCACAGTTAATTACAGCATTTTCCTGAAGTGTTTGAGGCCAATCCCAGAACCCAATTTCTTTTTTAAATATCTCTGCCTTACATCCTGGGTCTCCTGTTTTTAGTGCAGGTTGGGTTAACTTGCTGGTTCGGGTGGAGGATGAAACCTGTGAGCCCCTTGGTGCCTGTGTGGTTTGGAAGGGCCTGGGGCTCCCTGGGTGGCAATGGAGAAGAAGAGGGTTCAGTGCTTAGGTTTGGATGGCCATGGGACAACAAATCTGAGAGGTGCATGGTCCACACCCCAAAAAACCTCACCCTTCAACTTGTATGGTGACTGAGATGAGCAGTGCAAGGCAGCTCAGACAACTCTTGCAGGGAATGAAGAATTTAGTGGCTGAATTTTCACAGCTGAGAACCCCCTGCCTTGGGCAGAGGTACATAACTACAGGACATGGGAGAGGATTCAGTTTTCTTGGAGAAATTACAGTGCTGGTCTCAAGGCAATCCGACAAAGGAAAAAGGGCAATGAGGTGATTATCTGCTATGTCTGTGCAACCTCCCACGAGAGTCCAGGAGATAAAAAAATACAACATGAATTCCTAAGACACAGCCGCAACAATCGCATAATCACAGCAAATGCTCAGCACAGAAACCTATTTCTGTCCTTACGAAGGAAATCTGGGAAGAGTAGAGGAAAGGAAGCCAGGGCCGGGAGGGCACATGGCAGTGCCTGGGAATACAGCCATGGCAGGAGACACAAGGAGGAGGTAGAAGAGGTACTTCTGATGACTAAGAACAGTGAAAGTTCTTCTGAAAGGAGGGATGTTATTTAAATTACCCACAACTGGAAATGAGACAGGCAAAGTCTCAGTCTGCTGTATCCCCAGAGTGCTGGGGACAATGCTTCAGCTCAGATGGACAAACTACCTACATCAGACTCTGACCATGAGGAGCAAGCTGGGAGGGAGAGTAATTTTCAGGACAGCGATCACTTAGTGGCAGCATTCGTTTTTCTCATAAACAGGGAGATGCAAAAGCAGAGGCAGAGGGATGCTGGACTCAGACCAGGTGATTTTGGCTGAGGAAGCTGTGGATGGCTCCTGGGAAAGCGGGAGAGCCAGCGCAGCAGCGAAAAGCCCTAAAGGCACTGGGTGTTTTATCCTGGAAGGAGGAAGGCAGAAAACATGATCACTGACCCCCCAACACCAGTGGTCCTGCTGCAAACCGAGAGCAGAGGGAGGTGAGAACTATGGGAGCTCGTTATACGTAGTATATTTACAGCCAAAACTGCCCCATTGCAAAATCAGATGGGAGGGCTTGAATGAGTTACAGCTAAAAAGTGTGGGAAAGCAACAGGAGGATCCAGAAATACGTCAGAAGGAAAAGAAAGAGGAAGGAGAGTAACCAAGGGATGACTCAAAAAAGGTCAGTGCTGTGTTCGCAGAAGTTCCTTCCCATCAGCTGATTCACTGTAATTACCAGTTAATCAAACCAAGGAGTGGAGAAGAATGAAACCATCTGGAGACAGTTTAGGTGGGACAGAGGAGATGGAGTCAGCACAGGCAGGGAACAGTCCTGTGGGAGGTGACCAGAAGAAGGAGTTGTGATGCTCTTCCCAGACACCTCAGGCTAGGAAATGTCCCATGGAGCAGAAACTGGCATGCATAATATCTCCCTTTAACAAGTAGGATTTATATACTAGGAGCCTAACTCTGAGCCTGGGAAAGTGCCAGAACAAATTATAAAATAAACAGTGGTTATGAACCAGATGAGAATATGGGGATAAGAAGAGAAGGTGAATGTGTCAGGAATAAATTGCCCAAATCAGAGCAATGTTCAGCTCAGGTTCCTTCTTGGGCAGCTTCAATGTGCCACAATATAGGTAAAGGTTTTGAAATAGTCCCATCTGACATTTTACCAATTCTCTTAAATTAAGGAAATATGAGAGAGTGAATTTAGAACAATTGAATAAAATACACTTGGAGTCACTGCAGATAGTTTTCAGCTAGACAAAGAGGAGATTTTGAGCAGTGTCCTCTTGTATCAGGCATAATGGTGATTCTATTCGGTATTTTCATTTACTGATTCAGGTGATGGCCCAGGGAACACACTTCTAAAATATGTTAGTTATGCTTAATGGCAAACACCTGGGAGGACTGGATGAGAATCCAAAATTACATGGAAAAATCGGAGAAAAAGCCTGAACTGAGCAAGATGAAATCCAATGAATAACATCACAAACTGTGGCTCTTACAGGACCGGTATCAAACACACAATACCCACCAGGGAGCCCTTAGACAGTGATGGTACAGCAGAAATGGAAGAGGAATGGCAATTCACAAAGGATGGGGGTGAGAAATCTGCTGTTGGAAAAACACCAACAGAAGCAAATCTCTTTCCAGGATGCAATAAGAAACTTCTGTGTGTAAGCCAGAGGAGGTAATTATACAACTTGCCTCCATGCTGATAAAGTCTCAGCCGGACCAAGTCTCCTATTTAGGGTACAATTCAACAAAGATGTTAATTAATTAAAGAAGATTAAGATATGAAAAAGTAGAAAGGGTGAAGGATTTAACTTTGTTGTGCCAGGAAGAAGCTGTGATAAAAGCTCACGGACACAGCCAACTCTTACAAAGAGCAGATATTCGAGTGTTGCAAGAAGAAATCACATTAAATTGCATCAGGGCAGTGGCTCCATCCCTGTTAACCATCTAACTGCCTTTTTCTGCAGAGACCCGAGCAGCAGACTGTGCTCATCGGGTGCATCGAGGTTGAAGACGGCAGCAGAATGGTACCTGCTCCCCCATTCTCCATTTCTCTCCTTGGTGCCCTCTCCTGCTTGGGGTTTTAGGGCTCCAGCAGAGGCATCTTGGCTGGACTGACTCAACCAACCACATAGATTTGAGAATTGCTGAGTACAGAAGCAGGGAGAAAAGACCGTGGCTCTGCAGTGAATGCAGCAGGACAGCGTCTGGAGATGGATGGACAAATTTAAACACCAGATAATGTGTGTGTGGCCACCCTTGGAGTGAGTTTTCTAGTCCCCTGCATCAGCCTTTTGGACTCTAATCTGTGTTCAAGCTGTTGGATATGCATCAGTTCAAAATAAACCCAGCAATAATTAAAACACTGTGCAATGCCTTTCCCTCTGGGGAAAAAAAAAAAGAAAAAAAATCTGTTTGTATTTTTGGCCTAGTTTTCCTCCTTTTCTGCCACAGAAAACAATTGTCCTTAATGATGACTGTTCCACATTCCCGCTCGTGTTCCTCGCTTTTGTTAATGTGAAGATTTAAATGCACCATTTAATACCAACATGGGCCAATGAACTCATGGTTACACTCGCACTCCCAGGCTGCCAGGAGGATGCACGATTCTATGACAGGCAATTAAAAATCCCATTATGGGACTGTGGAATAAGAAGTAGATGATGTATTAAAACAAGGACCATGTTTAATTTATAAATCCAAGTTACTGCATGCTGTGAAGTGCTAGGGAAAGAAATGAATAAAAAAAAGACTCTGTTGTGCTGCTCGCTATTAAGAATTATAAACAGCAATATATGTCTGCCTGTCAGAGCCTCCTGGCAGCTCTGCATCCCAGGCAGCCCTCTGCCTCTCCTTCCCCTGGGGCAACTAATTTCTTGTATTTCCAAATCCAATAAGAATTTTTGCTGCATTAGCCAAAAAAACCCTGTAGCCTCACATTAAGGACTCTGATGCGAGAGACCTGGCCTGGAGAATGGAATGTAAAGTGGAATTGCAGGGTTTCTCTATTAAAGTTTAGCCTCAGTAATTAAAATCTGGTAATAAAGACCAGCACAGCACCTTGATGCTATAGAGATGAATTTCTTGGGCATGTGTCTGTCCCTCCTGTGTCCAGTGTGGTGACGCCTTGCTCTCTTGGTATCTGGATTCCTGGCTGGGAGAGTGGGCTGCCATGAGGCCCTACTCCCCATTTGATTTATGGAGGGCAAGAGAAATGTGTATCACATAGAACATACAACCAATTGTATGGATGGCAGTTTCCTGGATGGCTCCAATCTTAGAAGGCAAGGACTGATGGAGTAGGGTGCAGCTCTGGTGTGAAAACCCCTCCAAGGAGGGCTGTCAGGGCAGTCGGAGGTCCTGGAGGAGTACGTGAGCCCAACTCTCCCTCCAGATGGGAAGGCTGAGGCTTTGTGCTCCATACACTTATGCTGCAGAACCAAGTTATCCTCTGAAGAGCAATGCCTCTGGTCACAGAAGCTCTGGGGATAGAGGGATGATAGCCTGGGATGACCCAGTCATTTGCCAAAGGGGGTCAGAGGAAATCCCAGAGAGAAGTCAGGGAGAGAGATAACCGGAGGACAGGACATCTCTGACCCACAGGGAGGGCTGGGAGAGGAAATGGTCCATTAGCAGAGTCTAGGGGAATCAAAGAGCCATTGTACACTGGGCTCTGTGTTCAGATTTCTCAGCGTGTTTCCACCTCCTTGGGGACAGTGCTCCAGCCTCTCACCTCCTTACGTCAATGCATTTCCCAGCAGATTTCCCCATCTGTTTATTATCTCTGGTGGTGAAGGGTCTCATGGGGAGCTCTGCCTGCTCTGCATCTGCTCTTGTGACAGGCTCCATTCTGTCTGCAAGAGATGAATGAGCCGCCCTGGGGAGGGGAAGTCCTGGGAATAAATACTCTGGTCTGGTGAAGGGACCTTTCTATGGTCAGGGCGAGACCCTGTGCTGCTGCTGTGGTAAGTCAGAGAAGAATGGGAGCTCCCTGTCAAAGGATCCAAGGGGGTCTTTGTCTTCATCCACAGAAAAATGGCATGTCCCTACACGTCTCACGTCACATGAATCATACAGTCAGAATGGTTTGGGTTGGAAGGGATCTTAAAATACATCAAGTTCCAACCCCCTGCCATGATCAGGGATGCCACCCACTAGATCAAGTTTCCCAGGTCCCCATCCAGCCCGGCCTTGAACCCTTCCAGGGATGGGATGCCTACAGCTTCTCTGGACAACCAGTTCCAGTGCCTCACCACCCATTGAGTAACAAATTTCCTCCTATTATCTAATTTAAATCTAACCTAAATCTTTTTTTCAGTTTAAAGCCATTTTCTCTTGCCCTATCACTATCTGCCCACATAAGAAGTCACTCTCCCTCTCTTTTATGAGCCTCATTTAAGTACTGAAAGGTGACAATAAAGTCTCCCCAGAGCCTTCTCCTCTCCAGGCTGAACAACCCCAACTCTCTCAGCCTGTCTGCATAGCAGAGGTGCTCCAGCCCTCTGAGTATCTTAGCGGCCCCATCTGGCCATTAGATGGGCTCCCACAGGGCCGTGTCTTTCTTTTTCTGAGGACTCCAGACCTGGACAAAGTACTGTGCGGTCACATGAGGACCTGTTAAGATCCTGTTGTTCCCTGGGTATTTAGCAAGGCAGAACATCATTCTCTGTCAAAGGTGATGCCCATTTTCTGAAACACTTGTTGGTCAAAGGACTCACATTCGGCAAAGGAAGGGGACAAAATGATCCTGAACTAAACATCCTCCACACTAAACCAACTCTGAGGGTCGGCTCAGCCTGGGGGACCTGGGGACAGGGGGAATCAACCAGTAAGCCAAGGTAGAGAAGTCCAGACCATCGAAGCTCATCTGATTGCTACACACAGGCATGTCCCCCTGACTCCTTGGAATGGCTGTGTAAATAGAAAGTGTGTTGAGGGACATCTCCCCCAGGCAGCCAACAGGACTCCCAAATCCAGGAAGGACACATTTTCCTTTCTCTCTTGTCAGTACCATGGCCACTGGAGGACACAGAAGCCCCTGGGTAGTGCCAAAGGTTTTCTTGTGAGTACAGTTCTGTTGTTCCTGGTTATATCACTGACCTGCATCACTGCCTGAGCTTCTAGCCATTACAACATCCCAAATAAGCAGATTCTTCCCCCTAAGGTGTGGGTAGGCCCTAGAAGGGACTTTCCAATCCATTACAAAGCAAAAGTCCCTGTGACTAGGGCAAGTCCACAAGGCACTTGCTGGCTGGTCACTCTCTTTGACTTGATACTTCAAGGATATTTATGAACTTCATCAAGGGCAAATGCCAAGTCCAACACCCGGGAAGGAATAACCCCCATGCTACAATACAGGCAGGACCTGACTGGTGGGGGAGCAGCTATGCAGAAAGGACCTGAGGGTCTTGGTGGATATCAGACTGACCAGGACCCAGAAATGTATGATCACAGCAAAGAAGTCAAACAGTCCCTTGGGCTGCATGAGGCAGAGCATTGCCAGCAGGCCAAGGGAAGGAATCCTTCCTCTCTGCTCAACCCTCCTCGCACCATGACTAGATATTGTAAAAGCCTCCAACACAAGAGAGACATGTAGGAATGAATCCAGTGAAAGGTTGTCAAGGCTGTCAGGGAATGGGAGCACACAGTCTGGGTGGGGAGGTTGAGGGAGCAGGGCTGGAGAAGAGAGAGCTCTGGTTGGGATCTGACAGTGACCTCCGTCACCTGCAAGGAGAATATGAATACAATGAAGGCAGGCTCTACACAGAGGTGCAGGAGGAGAACACAACAGACACTGGACATAAGCAGAAATCACGGATATTTGGACTGGATAGGAGGAAAAATGTTCCCATTGTGAGGAGGACAGTTCAGCACTGATACAGGATGCCCAGAGAGGCTGCCTCCAATTTCAGAGGTTTCCAAGACCCGACTGAATAAAGGCCTGAGCAACCTGAACTGACCCCAGAGTTGGCCCCGCATAATGAAGAGGTTAGGCTGAAGACCTCCTGCAGTCCCTTCCCACATAAGCTATCCTGTCATCCTACTGTGCCCAAGGCCATGCTATGCCCAAGACACACAGTGAATTTGTGGCTCAGCAGTGCCAAAAACTGTTTTTCCTCTCTAGGAACAGGACTGGTGACTGCATCTTCTCCCTTGTTGGAGGACCTCCACCAAACCCACAGCTACCAGATGGCCAAAAGCTGCCTCCCTTCAGCACTAGGAGAGAGGGGGGGGAGCAGGGAGCCTCCCAGCACTCTCCCAGGCATCCCCTAACCACAACATATTGTTCTGGGCATCGCACAATAACCCCAGACAGAGCATGGCGTCGTAGGGGGGTGGGATCCACAGTCATGTCAGGGCTGCTGCTCGTCATCCCCAGGAACAAAGGCTCGCGGGAGGGCAGGGGGGGATGTGCCTAATGTGGGGTGCAGGAGGGACGAGGAGTGCAGCCCTCCTTCCTCTGTCACAGTCAGCATTTGATTATCCAAAACCAATGGTTGTAAAAATCCCCCACTCATCTGGTAACAATAAGGAGCCAGGGAACAGCTTGTCCTTGGCTGGCACCATGGCACTCATCAGGCAATGCAGCCAGTGTGCTCCTCCCTGTGCTCCTGATCCTGATCCATGCTCACTGCAGCTTCACAAAAGGAGGCTGTAGCAAGGTGGGGGTCAGCCTCTTCTCCCAGGCAACCAGCAACAGGACTAGCCTCATGCTGCACCAGAGGAGGTTCAGGTTGGACATTAGGATGAATTTCTTCAGGGAAAGGGTTATTAAACCTTGGAATGAACTGCCAAGGGAGCTGGTGGAGTCACTTTCCCTGGAGGTGGTTAAGGCAACACTGGATGTGGCACTTAGTGCCATGATCTAGTTGACAAGGTGGTGATTGGTCAAAGGTTGGACTCAATAATATCTAAGGTTTTTTCCAACCTCAATGATTTAGTGATTCTGAGTCACTCCTTTTCCACTCCTGCTTGAGTAAAAGGTCAGCCCAGAGATGAACACTGGAGGTGTGCAAGTTCCTGTGTCAAATTCCTCTCACTCCCTGACCTTGAGACCTTAGCTCAGCACAATTGGTATCAGAAATTGTGCATAAAAAAGGGCTGCCCTTGGGTTTTGACCCTATTTAGGAAGTCTGGTTCTGAGGGAGGACAACATGGGGTTCCTGCTAAGGAACAGCTAATGATGAGTAGTGGCTAATGGGTGTGGGATGGGTGGACAGAGAAATGCATAGCCTGCAGCTTGAAACCAGTGAATTGACACAGTGGAAGGCTGCAGGATGCAGGCAGTAGTCTCTTTTCTGAGGGGCCACAGAAAATTAAAGAGAAAGGGAGAGATGAACACTCCTCTCTGTACTTTGGATGGGGTTGTTGTTTGTTGTTATATTATCTGCGCTCCTGCTTCTCTTGCCTCCCGTCCTTTCTGTGAGGCACTGTTTTGGTAAGTTACTTTGTTCACAGGTGGGGAAGGATAGCTGGGAAGGGAAGCAGGGAATGGATGACTGAAGCATGAGTGAGGGAAGGAGAACAGAGGCAGAATGGAGGGGGAAGGCTTGCAAAGCAGGATAGTCTCTTGAGTACGTAGGCTAGTTTGACTGAATTTTCCCAGGTTTCTGGCTGAAAATCAGTGATGTGGTTTTGAGGATTCTTAGAAATTAAAGGTTCCTTAATCGTTCTCTTGTTGCTGCCAGAGAGGTTAGATTTATCACAGCATTGCCCCAGATGCAGCTTTTAAGGCTGTTCCCTCACTCATTTTCAAGGATGAATTGCTTCATAGACACTTCAGAGCTTCAAGATTAGGTTCCTAGAGGTGAAATGGAAAGAGCTGGGCTAAGAGCTAGAAGGTGGTAGCTACATATCCAGCTCTGTGCCATCTCTAATCAGGTTTACCCCATAGGCATGGCACTGGTCATCCCACCATCCCACTGCCACTCAATGACCAGGTGCCTGACAGTGATGGCACAAGCTGCAAGCAAGGCACTGAGTGCTCCCATGGCACCTCCCAGCCACCACCATGCCATGGCAATCGTTCCTCAGCTGCTGTGGGGATTGTCCCAGGAACCTTCAAGATGCTTTGCCCAGATCCTCCAGCCTCAGGCCTTTAGCCCCAGTTACCCTTGGAGACCCAAATAACCATCTCTGCTTCTCCTCTGATCCCATATGACCTTGGAATCAGCTCTGCAGCTGCATTCATGTCCATAGCAAGTATCCTTCACCCACAGGCTAGTGGAATGATTCACTTGGAATCATTCCCCACGCCACCCTGACTCTCCCTTGCGTCAGCTTTGGTGTTGCACAGCCTCCAAACACCCAAACTACTGATCTGGCACCAAAAAAAAAAAGAAAAAAAAACCGAACAAAAAACCTGAGTAAAAAAAAAGGAAGAGGTTTCTGCTAAGTCAGCACTGAATTATCCAGTACAAGGGCTAAGAGAAAGGGGGAAGGGGCTGGTGTCTGGGGGCTTCAGGAAAAAGGACAGGAATGAGCCCCCTGTGTTGGTAAGCTCTTAACTTGATTCAAGCTGATATGTTTTAAGTCGTGTCTGAAAGTGATTTGAGCTGAGAGAGAGGGACTTATCCTTCCTTTTCACTCTTATTCAGCTGAAGTACAGCTGTGGTAGCAAACAGATCGGAAACCATCACAGGAGGGAGTTTGAAAAGCTGTCAAGGGAAGAGGGAAACTGCCCAGTCTCTAGGAAGGACCTGGAGGCTGGTGAGACAGGAGGGACATGTGCTTCCCATGCATGAGCTGACCCTTGACTCCTTCACTGATTTACACATCCATCTGTGTTATTCTCTCCAGCGATAATCCACACTAAAGATCTTCTCTTCCAATCATTTAACACCGGGGCTAATTCTCAGTTTCCTGGAGGAGGATTTGCATGCAGTTAAATGTGTGAAGGCAGGAGAGTGCCAGACTGCAGGGAGTTTCCTGGAGACTCCTCTTGTCTCCGAAACTGGTGCATAATGCAAGGCTGGAGATCTCTTGTGCTGGAGGTCTTTCTCCCTGGGTCTCTGTCTCGACTGAAACCTTATCGTGGCATAACCAGCTCCTTATACAACACACCAAGTTACTCTAACTGATGTAAGTCTAAAAATTAATCTTTAAGCTAGGTCTGCTTATGTGATGATTAAATAGCCTGAAGTGATTCTAGTTAGCCAGGCTTGGGTGAGGCTTTTAAATAGCTGCATTGGACTGCAGGATTCCATGGAAGATGAGAACACCTCCTACCTCCAAGTCACTTTGTCCTCCTCCCTGCAGTGCTGAGGACATTCAGCCACTGTCTGGACCCCAGGCAGCTGCCTACAGTCACAGCAGGCTGCTCAGTGCACACTTTCCACTGCCAACAGCTCTGGGAAAAAGGCTGACCAGCAGCACTCAAGAGGATGTGGCGAGGAACACCCAGCACTGCCAGGACTGAGATTGCACAAATCCCGGTGATTCAGAGACCCGCATGTTCCCAGTCTCTGTCAGCTACTTATGCTGTGGGTGATATGTTACTAATTCCTCTGTTGGTTTCTTCTGTGACATCTGTGACTTCAGCCTTCTGCCTCCACTGCTGCTAGACTGCAGAGTCCTCCCCATCCGGGGGCTCCTCCACACCCCTCACCATCCTCACAGATGCAGGGGAGGCTTGTTTGCCTTTTTCGGCCACTGCTGTGCTGTGACTTGATGCCATGGGAGCCTCTGAAAGGCTCTGGAATCTCATTGCTGGGTGGCACTAACCCACATGAAGACAGTCCTTGCCCCTCTTCAAGGACACTGAGTCTTAGGTGTGCTTGTGTTGCCCCGTCAGGCACTATTTTAAACTCTTTGCATCTCTTTGCAATCAATGTTAACTGCCCTGAATAACTCTGTATCAAAATACAATGTGCAGCCTCTGTGAGCTGCTTCTGGCTCTCACCATCCTCCTGCCATGAACACCATTACCTGGGTAGCTCGCAGGAACTCTGCTGGCCCTGCACTGTACATCATATTTGATGTATATTTGATATGGAGTCCTCAGCCCCGGAGCAACAGAACCTTGAGTCTTCCTTACCCCGTGGGTGGGGATGGGAAGAGACCATAAGCTGTGGCTAAGGTTATCTGTGATCACTCAGCAGTGAGATCCACCCCACTGAGTGCAGCTGGGGTGCTGAGCACAGTCACTTGGGAAGTGACATTTTCCTGAGGCTCCAAACAAAATCCCAAGGCTGTGCAGCTGGCTTTGAGTTCTCACTTGAGCAAAGAAAGCAGTGTGCTGGTGAAATGAAGCCTTTTGGGTTAGGGGAGGTGAGAGCTATTTGCCAGTTCACCCCCGTATCAGGAGGATTTAGGCTGGGTTAGGCAGTGGCTGCCTGTGCCACTCTGACAGTCCTGCAGGTGACACAAGGCATAAAGCTGGCAGTGTCACATGGGTAATCTGACACAGAGGGGATCTTGACATGAATCACGGATTTGCAGGAGGAGGTTGTTTGGTATCTATATATTTGATTATGAACTTAGAAGATGTCGCAACCCTTCCAGGAAAGGAAGTGGCTTTGGGAAAGTCATACTGAGCTTTGTAGTGCTCTCCGAGAACTCTGCCCACCCCATCCCGCCATCCCCCTTACTACCTCCCCACCCCACTTGGGTCCTGCTCGGAGGAGCAAGGCAGCATGTGATCCTCGATTAGCGTGAAGCTCTCGGCTCTGCTGACAGTGATCTGATAATCATGGCTGTGCTGCTTAATTCGATGGTTCAGTTTCTCCAGTGTAAGCTCAGGGACACCGCAAGGCTTTCAGATACACCCATAAAAATGATTTTAATCTTTTTTAGTTTCCAGCTTCATAACCATCAAGATACCCCAGCTGACTGCAAGGCTTGGCTTTTTTAGGCACTATTCAAGCCTCAACACTAGAGCACTTGAACCAAGAAGGAAAGGAATGAGAAAGGGAGTAGGAAGGTGATTGAGGGCACTGTATGATGTGGCCAGTCACAATGCTTTTGGTGAAATTGAGATAAGCATCCAGACTTCAGTATCAGGACCTCATTCCGCTGCTTAGCCAAAGGACCTTCTGCAAAACAAGACTCACTGTAATCAAAGGGATAGAACCCAAGGAGGTGGTGGAGTCACTGTCCCTAGAGGTGTTTAAGAAAAGGTTGGATGATGTACTTGGTGGCATGACTTAGATATTAGGGTAGTGTGTTATAGGTAGGATGGTGTGTTGGCAGTAGGATGGCAACAGGTCAGGTAACAGGTTTGGCTAGATTAGGTAATAGGTGATAGGTTGAACTTGATGATCTCTGTGGTCTTTTCCAACCTTACTGATTCTGTGATTCTGTGATTCTGTGAATCCTGAACCAAGAAGCGTTATCTTCACATGCATCCATTATTTTTCCTTGGAAATGTGCAGAAGTGACTGCTGGGCTTGCTCCACATGCCCTGAACCAGGCATGCAGGAAGCTGTGGCTTTCAGATGGAGACAGACTGTGTTACAGTACTTGCATTACTGCTCAGTGGGGCAGGAAGGAAAATTCTTCATACTGAGCCACTGACCTGGAGACAACTTATCTCACACCCCTTATCCTGGTGGGAGTAAGGTGGTGTTCCTGCACTTAGCCTGGTCATCACCTGTTCAGCTTCTCCTTTCTTAAGGTCCCTCTGGAAAACAGGGTCTCCAGCTGTGCATCCACCTTTTCCAGAAGAGAGAGATGAGCTCAGGTGTGATGGTGACCAAACCTGCATCCAACAGTGTCACAGTTCACTTCCCAGCTGCCACCCCTGGCTCCCTGGCTCCCTAGTTCCTGACTCTGTTGATGTTGGAGGATACTGAGGCAGAAGATCCGTCAGTGATAATACACCTGGCTTGAAACCACCGTGTTTATATATATGTCTCTGTGTGTGTCTGTATATATATATATATATTTACATATTCCTGCTGTGAACATCTGCTCTTAGTAGACGTTTCCCCTTCTAATTTCCTGGAGATCACAAGGAGGGTTAAAAGGGTGAGAACTCCCACCAAAATCCTCCTTTCCCTCACCCAGGGAAGTCTATGGGCTTTGTTGATATAACTTCCCACTTTATGTTAATGTAAGCTATAACTGTGGTTTCTATATAAAAAAACATTTTTCCCAAGCAGCAGCTACTTTCCCATAAAAACATCAGGACATAGAAATATTCTGTTTCTATGGGAGATGTGGAAGTGATGGCCCATGCATAGAGAATGAGAAAGTCTGAAAGTAAATTATGTCTGCCCCATTAGTCTGGCTTCTTTTATTGCAAATAAATGATGAGAAATCACTTCGCAGAATGCTCTTGGTTTCTAGAGCTTGAAGCAAGTGATGGGGCCACTTCCCTGGAACTGCTCAAGCCCAGGTTGGATGGAGCTGTGAGCAACACGCTCTAGTGGAAGGTGTCGCTGCCTGTGTGAAGGGGCTTGGAACTAGACGATCTGTAAGGTCCCTTCTGGCCTATTCTATGATTCCATGGTTTTGTACTATATTCTATTCTTTAATATTTCCCAAACTCCTTCTTTTGATGAAACAATTCCTCCCATTTCATGAACATGCTTTAATCAGCCTCAGAAGACTAAGCAGGACCACTGGATTCTCCTCACAAGAGGAGAAAGCTTGCCATTGGAGAGGAGATTTCTTGTGGAAAGCCAGCTCAGTGGATGCCCTTCCATCGCTCACTCAGACTCCCACCAGTGTCTTAGTGGGACCCACTCCTCAAAGATATTAAGCCTCTGGTCAACATGAGCAGTGAGGTTCACCAAGTCTAATTAAAAATACTCTCCTTGTTTTCTAAAGTTACCAATTCACTGCCCGGGGTGTATTTGCATGACTCATAGGGGTGGCACAAGGGGCGAAAAGAACCAAATACAGGGAAGCAAGGAGGAACTTCTTGAGCTGTTGCTGTCACCAGAAACACTTAACACGAAACTCCAAACTCAGTCACCCACTTCTCTATTTTCTTTTTGAAGACTGACAAAAGTGGAGAAGCAGCAAGTCAGTTGTTAATAAGCAATTTATGCCTCAGCCAGTATGAACCAGTCTAGGCAGCATGACCGGGGTTTGTCATATCAAGGGCTGCGAGGGGGGGAGGCCATGGGAGATTTGTAGATCAGACTGCACATTTTTTAATAATCTGTGGACTGCCTTTAGGTTCTGTATAAATAATAATAACTAAAAGCGGATGTAACTAATTGGAATCCATTCCACAGCAGTAACATGATCCATCTCATTGCCAATCCCCTGAGTCACTCGGTCCTCCACATGATTATTTTTTTGCTTTTCCCTAATACAATCTGAACACTGCCTCTCACTCTGCTGATAGATCCAGTGTGAGTTGGTGCTGCCAGAGCATTTCAAACCCTCCTCTAGCCTGGACACAACCAGCCTGGTTAGCTCTGCACCAAGATTTGCCCTGTACTTCAATAGAGAGCTGCACATTTTTAAAGACCCTTCCAGCATCCATGAGCCTGGTGTTAACCCAGTTGTGTTATTGCCTATTATTTGCCCTATTTATTTTATATTACAAGCAGCAATGGGCATCCCATTTCTTTCTGAACAATCTCACTGTGCCTTGATGTGCATCGTGATTTCTATTTTGGATGAGGCTCCCCTTTGTTGACCTCCTGGGAAGAGCACGTTTTTCATGGGTATGGGGGCCCCGAGGGAAGGCAAAGCCCAAAACAGGGCTCTGCAGCGCTTGCACGGCATCACGGCCAGCTGTGGATTAGCGTCTTCTCCCTGCACATGTGACATGGTCAGTCTTGTCCCCTCCTGGGAACAGCAGTCCTGCCACTGCTACCCCAGCTCTGGGAGGGAAGCTGTTCTCCAGCCTCATTCCCAGGCTCCCAAGGGTCATTACTCCCTTTCAGCTCCCTTCCAGAATTAGAGATGGAGAAAGGATATGGGGAAAAATTTCTCCTTGGCTGGGAGAGAAGCCTTCTAGTTGGACTCAAATGTCCCTGAAATCAGAATGAGGGTTTGGTTGGGTTTGTTGTTTTTTTTTTTCCTTTTTTTCTCCTATTTTTTGTTTTTAGCTTGTTTTTATTGGGTTTGAACTATTTGTTTTGGCATGGCACTGAAACCCTCGCCCAATTCACCTGACTTCAGGTTGCCTCCAGAAGGTGACTGTTGGTCAACAGGATTTCTGCAGGCTCTGGAAATCAACTGGTTGAGTATTTTCTTCAATAGATGACAAGAAATGTAGAAAGTTATATAAAGCCTTGATTTGCTGCACTCATAAAACTTAAAGGCCCTGATCATCTGTACCTGGGGGTGCCCCGGTCTCCTGGTCAGTTTTGGAATTACCTTGAAGACTCATCTCTATTCCATTCTCCATCAGCCTTCCCAGTCCCCACTCTGACCCTGTCTCCTGTTCCTCCTAACTCCGTGGATAGACCTCGACCTGTTTCCATCACTTGCCACAGGTTTTGATGGCCACTGTGGCCAGCACTCTATGGCCAGAGCACTGACTGTGCTGTGGCCACACTCAGCATCCAGCTAATCCTCCTCCATGAAGAAATGTGTCTGCTTCTTGATGCATTCCTCCACCACAGGGAATGTGCTGCAGAGTCACAGAATGGTTTGGGTTGGAAGGAACATACAAAGGAACATACAAACTTTTAATATAAAGTAAGTTCCAACCCCCATGCCATGGGCAGGGACACCTTCCACTAGACCAGGCTGCTCAGAGTCCCATCCAACCTGACCTTGAACACTTCTAGGAATGGGACATCCACGGCTTCTCTGGGCAACCTGTGCCAGTGCCTCACCACCCTGACTGTAAAAAAATTACTCCGTATGTCTGTCTGATATTGGACAACAAGAAAAATAAAGCAAATGAAAGTCCCACTGCAAGATTTCATGGTGCTGAACACCCACCCCACTGCAATTTCTCCATGGTAGCAGCCTTGGGACCTCTGAGTTCCACACAGCCAAAACCACCCCAGGTGAACAGAAACAACATCTGCCCCATGGATTGGATGGACAATGGGGAGATGCTAAAGCAGCATGAGGCAGAAGTGGCGCAAAACCATTTCCATCGCATATGTTCTCTGGGCTGCAGAGGGTCACCCGTGGGTGGAAGGAGAGGCAGGGGCACTGTGATGCTGCTCAGTGTGTGGATGCCTGACACAAGGATAGACGTGGGGTGGGAGCACAGGATGGTTTGGGGGCACAGGATGGTTTCGGGGCGCAGGGTGGTGTGTGGGCACAGGGTGGTTCGGGGGCACAGGAGGGGGTAG